>MNCI01023176.1:37576-70276 GCA_015680685.1 Gnetum montanum | reverse complement strand
AGCCAATGGACCTTTCACTGAAGCAATGTATCAACTACATTGGAATTTATTTACCCTTGCTAATATAAGACTATGTTGTGTGTGCAGATGGAAATCATACAACAACAGAGGGGATTTGGAAGGAACACTTGGAATGGAGTAGCACTGAAAGTAGCCATGCAAGGAGCAAGATCGATGGTGTACTTACTGATGGACAATGAAAGGTGCAATCTTGGTGTTGGTAGCCGCACCACTTCTTTCTCTCTCTCTTTCTCAGCAACCAAATAAGGCCTGATGTTAATGTAATAAGGTGTTCACTCTTGTTGTCATGAACACCAATGTTGTATAGTCTTGTAATGTTGATCCACTCACAAGTCATCCCATTAGTTTCATTTTGAGTCAATAATCCCATACCTTCCCAATGTTATTGTAAGGAACTTGAGGATGAGTTTTTATTCAATCATGGGGGTATGATGGGATAAGATATCGTGGTGTGCCGCAAAGTCTATAAATAAGAGATGGCTCTCCCTTGTTTTCCATCCTAGGCTTAGACCGTAGTGAAACTCTAGCGGTTTGATCCCTCCAGAGATAGAATATTTTCCATGTTCCCGCAGTAGGAACTCCAAAGTGAACGGAGACGAACTTCTTGGATAAATATTGCAGTGCATGGAATAGGCTAATTAGGACTTTTATTTATTATTATTTAGTATTTATCATTTACATTCTTTATTAGGAATTAAATCTCTCTCAACCCTTCTCTCCTAGTTAAATGCCTTAGTATGACCGCTTCGAGCACGTGTGTTACACGTGGTGATCCCAGCAACAACTAGCATTTAGTAATCATGGTTGCATTGGTTCAGGGTGTGAATGGTAAGTGGGAACAGATGCTAATGCTAGGTTAATTTAGACTTAGTTAGTTAGTTAAAATTAGTAATTAGTCTCTTCAACCCTTCACCTCAATATCATAGGAGATAAAACTAGAAAATACATAAAAATCATATACCTTAGACTTACTTAACCATACACCGTGAAAAATACAAGTCTGGGAAGACAAAAAATAATTAACCTTAACTATTCCATGAGTCTGTTGGCACTTAGTATGCAGAGTTCAACTNATTAACCTTAACTATTCCATGAGTCTGTTGGCACTTAGTATGCAGATTTCAACTGGATCATGTGTGTTACGCTTGTATTCATATGGTTGAGTGTAGGGGTACCTCGCTACTCATCAACTTCCAATTTTACCTAAACTTGGATTGTTGATAGTGAACTGTAGATTCAAGTTCACACCCCCATCATCAATATCAAGGGGTGAAGAATCTTTATGTTGAGAACCCCTAGAGGAAGGATCCTCATTATTTAGGTTCAACAGAGATGAGGGGTTGGTGAACCATTTCCCCTTCATAGCCTCATGATGCTTCTATATGTGTCGATCTCTCCTGCATTTTGTTTTAGTGGGATGGTAGTCTTGGTAGTCATGATCATGCACAATGTACTCTTCTTGAAGATCTTGGATGCCTAACCTCTTAAGAGTTTGGAGCAGCATCCTAGACATAGATCGATTAGAAGGCATTACAATATATCTCACCACCACAATTGTTCATCTTGATGTAGGATGAAGGTGAAGTTAGGCACATACTCATCTAGATGAGTATATATCACCCTAGATTCTTGAGGCACTAGCTATTCAGTATCATCACGCCTATGAGAAGAAGACATTTTGGAATTATAATAAGATATCAATGTGATTAAATTATTATATTTATTTTAAGAATTATTTTGACCTTGGGGTTCATCCAACAATGTTAATGATTATTACTATGCCTAGATATCATACATTTTAACAAAAAGAATTCCTAGCAATGATGCCAATGATGAGTGACAAATACCCCCATGCTCAACCATATGAATCACTAAGTGCTCATGTGCAATCTAGTCAAATTCCATGGATTCTATGTCTTTTGGTACACTAGCCTCTAGGTAGTGAACTTGCCCTAATAGTCATTTTTTGTCATCTCAATTATACTAGTGAGATGCAAAGGTATATTTAAGTGTAATCGAGGTGTATAATTTTTATTATTCTTATGTTTTATGTTTTGGTTGCTTAAAATAAAGGATGAAAGAAATGAAGTAATTTAACTGCTAATTTAATCTAAATAACTAACCAAGGTATAACTATTTGTAACATAAGCATCCAGTTCCACTTTCCATACAAACCTTGAACATGCATAACGTAGCTAGGTTATCAAACATTAAGTGTTATAGGGATTACCAAGCATCATGTGTAGGCTCAAAGAAATCATACCTATGTGCTTAATTAATTGCTAAATAACCTAGCTAGCTTAATTCTTTAATTAGCTTAATTATTGAAAGCATTAAATAAAATTACATGAAACATTAAATGCATAAATAAAATATTTAATCTAGCCAAAGTTCTAGAAGGTTTATTAGAAAGCTCATTTTTATTTCCGCACATACTACCATGCTAAGGTATAATAGTGTTTGAATAAAGATCCATAGACTCAATGACTCCTACTATAGGCACTTGGAAAAATATTCTAACTCTATGAAGAAAAAATCATAGGAGCTCTACTATGTTATGACTAATATTACTCCCAAAACTATTTTCCCAAGTGTTATATTTATAGGCTAGCACACATTCCGTGATATTGGTTATGTGACATCACTTTTATGTCCCCAATATTGGGTATTTGATATTAGGGCTCCAATATCAAATATTCGATATTTAAGATAGATAATATATACTTCATCAATTATCTTCACAAGTGACCATCCCTAACTTTATACCTGAGACACCACCAAAATTTGCATGTTGTTACTATTTTTCATCATTTAGCATTCACCCATGAAACCTAAGGAAAAACATCATTGTAAATGTGAATATTGTAACCCATGAGAAGAAATCTCATGTATCTCATACTTTTGGGGCTCAAAAAATCCTCATAAGTTGTCAAAGCCTCATCCTCCAAGTGGAAAAAGTCATCTAATATCTATATTTAGGTTTTATGAGGGGTATGACACTTTCTACACTAAAAAAGCATGCATGAATGGTGTAGTTCACCTAACCCTAATGTAGAGGAGCAGATTTCACCTACCCCTAGCATGGAGGGGTATAGCCCACCTACTCCAAATGTGAAAGTTATGGTATTTATGCAAAGTTTGAAGGAGGGGGGTGTGACTTGCCCCTGCTCCCCCCATGCCACCTGCCCCCACCTCCCCCTCCCCCAAGCAATGATACACCTTCCCCTTAGTGTAGCAACAACATGAATCAGATTTCAACACTCCATTAATTTGAACATTGACCATGCACTCTAGTAAGGATGGTAGAAGGACCAATGTGAAAGAACAAAGCCAACATGGATGTTGTGCACATGTTACTATTTATAGTAAAATGGAATGGCCATGGGGGTATGGAACTTTCCATACATAGTAACCCATTCCCAAATTTGGTAGTCATTTCACCTATACGTGGTAAAAGTTTGCAACAATTTGTCAGCTAAATTGTAGCCCCATTCATGGCTCAAAACCTATAAGAACAAATCCTAAACACCATTTTGGAATTCCACACTTTGGCATTTTTGGGTACCTAAGAGCTCTTGCAACCTTGCAAAAATGTAGCTTCTTGGAGCCTTCTACCGTGGAACTCGTGTGACCTTGTTATCCCCCGTTACAACCTTTGGGATTTTTGATCTTTAGGCATCCGCACTACACTTGAGGGATTCTCAATTCCTAGTGTAGAGCATTCTAGTAGCCCAAATCCATCACACTTCTCACCCTCTAGCAATAGCCAACATTGTAGATCTGGAGTAGCAGTAGAGGAGGTTTGATAACATCGGGAGTGGTGAAGCATCTATATAGTGGAGTGGATTACATTAGCTTCAATGGACTCTAAACCCCCATCCAAGTGAACCCCTCTTTACTCTCCTACAGGTACATCTTGTATAGATCCCTTAAATTCATTCCCTATTTTTTGAATAAAGTTTAAAGTTTCAATCTTATGTGCAATTTGTATTTGCATTTCGTTATTCAAATCTACATTCTTCTTTTTGAATTATTCATTTTACATTCTCTAAGTTCCTAGGTGATCTTCCAAACCATCTAGGGCACCTTGAATCCCATTTTTTAGAGGCCCTATAGATTCTAGGTTGAGTCTGCTATGTTGAGACTTTTGATTTTTTAGTGATCAAATTTTTCAATTGCAATAGTTTTCTAGCACTAGAAGAAGGTGCTCTACCTAATGTCCATATTAAAATCTATTCTCCTGATAGCTAATGTTAACTTTCAAGTTGTAACCTTTAGTTTACAAACAAAACCTTCAAATCTACACTGTAATCAATGTTGCAGTCCATCCCCTTCTACTTCAAAAACACAGCATGGGAGTTGCAAGTATTTGGATTTTGGAATTTTCACAATAGTTACTATGAATTCCCAAAGCTAACATTGATCTTTTGGTTCAGTTTCTTCTTCCTATTTCTACCACAGTTTTCTAGGGAAGAAACATTGGTGATTTCAATAATCAAATCTCCATCTTCCCTTCCTTGTTGTGAAAATTGGTAGCTTGCTAAAAGCATCGCTTGTGGAAAGTTCCAAGTTTCTACTTTGGAATTTCAAACCCCACCCCTTCACCAAAATTGGTTAGAAAGGTGTGAGATCTTCCTATCTCACCCCCTTCTTTCCGTTCCCCTTACTACATCTAGTGTAAGAGTAGCTATGATGCCTAGATTAGATGAGGTTTGGTACCACCTTTTCAACCAACCATTTTTAGCAAAGGGTATATCCCTCTTGACCCTCACTTACTATTTATAGTAAGCAGCCCATTTTCAATTATTTTTGACTCTTTCAGTCATTTTTAAATTTCACTTGTTGGAATTTGCTATTTTTTCATCTTTTATAACCTTTTCCAAGACATTTTCACTATCATAGCCATGTCTTTCCAATAGTTGACTAAGTTGTCCTTTGATTTCACCAATAGTTGGTCCAACCAAAAATCCTTGAGGATATATGACCCTAAGGATCCCATCATAGCCAAATGTAGATAGTCCTAAAGATTTAGGGGGCAAAGTCCTAGGTTATTAGTAATAAATGAAGAGCACTATACCTTCATATGTGCCAAGTTCTAGGCTAGCATGATGATTTTCTGAACAAAAGCAAAACCCATGAGGGATTTTGAGCTCATACATCACAAAAATAAGGAGTATATTCCCTCCTCGTATGACCAAATACCTCTTACCAATGTCTATGCTATCATCCTATCTCACTTTATAGAGATGGACAAAAAGGACTAGAAGGCTACATCAAATGGGTAGCTAGAGGAGAAAATGAATTCAGTGTAGAATCTAACTCCAAAAATGTCTTTGTAATGCTTTTCCAACAAGCCATCCCCAAGACAATAGGGCTTACCTCCACCTCCTTTGTCCCTTTCACAAAACATGTTCACCACCTTTGTCCCCATATTACTTGACCATGAATTATCCTACATGAGTCATTGATGCAAAAAAAAAAAACGCAATTTGTGTTGCAATCCTTCATGCTTCATTTTTCCATGCCATTCGCCACCCAACCATGATTTGTATGACCTTTGTTGATGGTTGTCATTATCACCAAGCCATTGGCTAATTAAGTGGGATTCACCATGGATGCCTAAGAAACCCAAGAATCGCATACCCCTTTTGCTTTATTTGTGCACAAGATACTGGCATAGATGTCTTTCTCCTTATTTGGCCCACCAACCACAACAATAATCCAACCTCTCCCTTCTATTTTACAACCAATAGTGATGCCTCAGTCTTCCCAATAGAAATTGCAACCATTTTTCCAAACTCCACAACCAATAGAGGTACCTCAAGGACTATATTAGTCCTTCTAGAAGATCTAGGACTTGACCAAAAAAATATGAAAACTTAAGGCCTCCCCTTTACAAACCATGCATATAATGGACTTTTATCAAGATGATCCCATCAGTTTCATAGTTCCACTGCTAACTCTTTCCCTTGGTATCCATGTGCCCTAGTTCACCAAGTATAATGTGAAGGTGATCCAAATGTCCATCTAGTTATCTTCTAATCTAAGTGCTTGCTATTGCAACCATGGTCATACATCATAATGAGAATTTTTCCTATGTCCTTGATTGGAAAAGTACTTGACTAGTATCATGCCTTATCTAGATGATATATATTTTCTCTTGAGAAACTGATTGTCCAATTCATTAGCCACTTCAAGTATATCTTGAATCTAAACACCATGCTCAACCAACTAATGAAGGTCAAGTAGTGATCCCTTGAGTTAGTGTAGAAGTTCATCCAATAATAGAATGGTATACTAAATGAGATACCAGAGCCTATAGTCAAAATCCATCTTTTTGCTATATTCAAAGGGGTGGTTAATGATTTCATTAAATCTAAACTACACTACCTTAACCCATGGTCACTTAGTCAAGCATTCTCCCAGATCAAAAACATAGAGGATGCTGTCAAGGATAGTCATGGCCCTACTTATGTCGCATACAAAAATCAACACACTTGAAGGAAAAAGGAAAGGAACAAGCAGAACAACATTGTAGTGGCCATCGTAACCAAAGAAGCTAAAACAAGCAACCAAGGATCAAGGGCCAACATATCCAATGCCCCTACTAACAATTCAAATAACTAGTCATCAACCTCTAAGGCCATTGCATTAAGCATGAACAAACTAAACTTTGAGTAGAAGGATAGAACGAAATACACTACTTTGCCTCTAAATCCATTTGAACTCTTAGATCAATGGTTGAAGAGTGGAAGGATTCAATACAAGCATATGTTCAAAGTTGCTCATAATAGACATGAAAGGCTTTGTGAGATAGCCAAGGATCGTACTCAAGCAACAAAGAATGATCCATAGCTACCAAAGTATTTTAAGCTAGACTACTTTTACCACTATCATCAACTACATGATCATGACATAAACTTCTGCCTCATGCTGAAGGATGACCTTCAAAAGATGATAGATGAGGGAGAGCTAGTTCTAGATGCATCCAACCTTGTCTTATGATAAAATTAATTGATGCAAGTGTATAAAAACTTGTTGAATATCAATAATAGTGCATACATCATATAGGCATTCAACATTGATGATAATCAAAGACTTGTGAGGGAACCATTTGTGATTTAGGTAGCCCCTCACAATGAAAGAACTTCTTTAGCTTCCACAAGGTCAAAATTCCCTTTATTTGTGAGAGTACCATCGTGAATGTCTCTAAGGAAGACTTTTGTCATCATGGTGTCCAAGTCCACTATGACCAAACAAGCTCATACAACTAAACAATGACATCTCATGCTAGCTAATGCCATAGCTTCTTCCTCCTACACAATTGATAACAACTAAAAGGCCTTAACTAAGAAAAGGAATAACCCTATGTAAAAGCTCAATAACAAAGATGATAAGCAATCCAAGTTAAGGAATTAAGTGGACCTACCAAAGCCTGATCCCATATCCTCAATTCCCATAGCTTCTACAATCCAAGCTACTTCCACAAGAAAACCACAGGAGCATCCTAAGAGATAATATGAAATAAAAGAAGAAAAGCCATAACAACCTAAGGATGAAGTTTGCATTTTGGAGGGCATGGAGGAAGTAAAGCACAACAAGGATGACAAGCCCACAACCAATGATAAGAACTTTCTTAGTGTGATGGAATAAGTCAGGTAGTCCCTCAAGTAAAAGAACATAACTTTGAGGATGTACGACTTGATTATAACTTCCAGTACACATCGTGAGGTGCTAGTCAAAATTTTGACTTCCATCCCTATTAGAGAGGACATGCCCACTAATGATAAATCCATCCATGCAATGATGATTCCTTCTTCACCAAGGAAGAAGAAGTCAATATCACTAGTGCTTTGCAATAGTGAAATCAAGACCAGTCCTCAAAATGGCAAGGTAACTAGGGCTCCTCTTTTTATCACTAGATGAGTAGGCCAATATAAGGTGCATAGGGTGCATGTAGATGATGGAGGTGTGACTAAAATTATCCCATGTACGATCATTGATAGAGCAAGTACAATGTACAAGAACCACCACTCTTCAATCCTTCAATGGATCAAGGATTATTGTGAAGGGCTCTATCTCCTTAGACTTTATGGCAAGGAAGAAATTCCCCATAACTACTAATTTCTTATTGGTGGAGGAGATACTATGGTTCAACTTGATGATGGAAAGACCTTCGTTGACTCAATTATGAGCCATGTCTTCACCTATCCACCAAGAGATTCACTTTCCTTCATGGTGAATAATGTAGTTCCCTTGGTTACTAACAATGTGGACATGGAGAAAGGGTCTAAAGTGGAGTTTTCATGAAGAGGTGCTCATCCATGAAGTCCAGTAATCCAAGAGAGAGGATATAGTAAAGAATGACAACAATGGGTAATGGGATGTGCTATGGGATAGATTTCCTTTTAACATCATTAGTGAAGGGGATGGAAAATACAAACGTTTGCAAAATAGGCCTTACACACTTATCTTTCAAAGATTAGGAAGAATCTGCATAAGTGATGTACACTTTGACCCTTTCACACATGCCCTTATGATTGTGTAACCATATGTATTAATAGCCATGTAGCCTAAATTTTCTTTGTTTTCCTATTGTGACTCTTTGCACACTCTATTTTAATCTTTCATGAATGCAACCTAAGGTTTTACTTACATTTTTATTTTTAATTTATTAAATCCTTTCTCATTCTTTATCTCCATTTTTTTAGAATGTTATAAGCATCAAAACATTATACAAATTTTAAAATCAAAAAATCCATAAAAACTTTAAAAAAGAAAAATGCCAAAAACATTAGTTTCCTTTCAATGTGGACCTTCCAAGGCCTAAAACTAGCAAAACTGATGACTTGATGAGGCCTTAAACTAGCACTGTGGCATTAAAATGACACCATAGTCCACTAAGACTTTAAATTGGCACTATAATCTACTAAGACTTTAAACTAGCACTATGGTCCTACATGGCCTTAAACTAATGATAAATGTATGGACCACCACGGTCAAAAACTAGTAAGAAACCCTCATCCTATAGTTGTTTGTAATCTTATAGTTTAGCCATTTTCTACATAACCAACATAGCCATTCTCAAAATAGATATTTACAACATTTATTACCTTAAAACCTTAAAATAATAAAATCATCAACAACACAAATAGCCAAAACTAAAACTAAAACTTACAATTTAAAACATACATAGTCATGGCCACACTATGTGGCATAAATATTAAAATAATAAACCATAAGTGTTAAATTGTCTACAACTCAAATGTTGATCAACATCAGCCATATAACATCCAACATGGAAACTAAAATAAAATCAACAACATGTGTTGTTATACCAAGAATTTGGTGGTGCTAAGGAGGCATCTTGAAGAGTAGGTGGTTGATCATCATCATCACCATCATCATTAGGGCCACCAACATTACTTGTTTCTTGTGACACAACAACATACAATCAATCAATAACCAATAGCCAAAATTATAAATTAAACAAATCCAAAAATGAAATTCAAAACATAAAAGCCATAAAACCTATAGAGAATCTAGCTCCATGAATTCTGATGGAAGAAATTAAAGACCAATCACTAAACATTGAAGAATTTGGTCTTCTGTCATGTTGGCCTAATTAACATCTTCAAAATTAATGCTATCAAGGATGTTTGTCCTATTCACATCCATCCATAATGATGGCTCCCATGAGATTGTAGCTATAGAGACCTTGTTTGTAGCCATAGTAAGCTTAAAAGTAGGGGATTTGACTATCTTGAGAGTGCTTTCAAAGAATTTTTAAGCACTCTCAACTCAAATTCCATGAATGAATAGCTCCATCCATCTTATGTCATTGAGTCATCTCCTTCTTTAGCCACTTTAAGTATGCCTCTCGATCAACCTTATATTTCCTCTTATGATGATTTTATGCTCAAGCCCACTCTAGGATCAAGGCACTATAATCCTTCTAGTCTTGGATCTTTTGGGGAATCAAATCCATCTACATCTATTGCTCAGCTAGCTCTTGGGTAAGGGTAACCTTATCATGAATCTAGTAGAGGGTCCATGTGATATATTTGGTCTATAAGTTCTCTAAGTTACTCACTTGCACTTTCACAAGGGACTTATGGTCCTTGAGATTCCTGATCTTCTCGACTTATCTTTTAGTTTCCTCCCTCAAGCCCACAACTTGCTCCCATAGGGATTCATTGGACATCTAAAAATTTCATGAAGATTTTGTGCATGAAATTCCATGTCTTAGGCTAGGTCCCATATAACTAATGGCACTAAAAAAAGAAAAATATAACCATAAACACAACACATAGTCTAATATACCCATAACATGAAACATAACTTATAGCAAAATGACTAATGACATAGTAAAACATAGCTCTTACTGATCTTAGGTGCAAGTTATTGTAGCTGATCAATGATGACCTTTGTCATCCTATGCATGAATTCTATCTTATTTGGGACCTCTATCCACAACCTCTTATGAAATATGGATGTAGAGGTCTTCACTAATGGCTCAGGAACAACAAAAATGCATAACAATCATTAAGAGATTAGAATGAAAACTAAGCATAAAACCATAGGCTATAACAAGTAGTTCTAAATCATACGCATACTTGGACTTGCATTCTCATTAGGGATGATGACTGGGGGTTTCCCTAGGAGTGGCTCATCAAACAAGGCATCTAGATCATCCATGAAACAACATAAGAACTTGCATCTTATAACCAATCTTCATCATGTAGATTTCACCCCATGAAACCTAAGGCAAAACTTCATTATATATGTGAAGATTGTACACAATGGGAAATTTCATATACTTTATACTTTTGGGACTGAAAAATACCTCATAAGTGGTCAAAGCTTCATTTCACAAGTGAAAAAAGTCATCTAGTGTCTATATTTAGCCTTGGGGTAGGGGGTCAAAGTTACCTTTTGGAATAACCAAAAAGAAAATTTGATGGTTTTTAGGGTTGGTATACACTTTTCTACACTATAAACACATGCAAGGGGGTAATCTCACCTACCCCTAGTGTGAAAGGATGGGGATTTTGGAAACTTTTCCCCTTTAGTGTGGAGACCACATGTACAACCTAGAAACCTTTCCCCCATCACTATGGAAGTTTTCCCCTAGCATGGAAGCCACAATAGCTATATTTTAACACTTCATGCACTTTAACATTAATCAGCCAGTTCAACAAGCATGGTGGAGAGCTTAGTATGGAAGATTCATCTCCAACATGCAAGTTGTGCCTAGTTACTATTTATAGTATATGAAATGGCCATGGAAGAAGCATTTACTATGTATAGTAACCCTCCAAATTTGGGCACCCATCTTACCTTAATTTGATAGCCCATTTACAAATAATTTTTAGTGATTTTATAGCCATTTTGTAGCCAAATCATAGCCATTTTGTAGCTCCAGTCATGGCCCAATGAACCTATAATAGACAATGTCAAACATCATTTACAATTTTAGCAATGTTTTCTTATAGTTGAACTTTTGGCACTTGAATACATTGCGTGCATAAGTACTTTTTCAAGCACTAATTTCATACTTGGGACATTCTTAGGCACTTAAGAGCTCTTGCAAGCTCCCATACTTACATAATCTTGACTCTAGTGTGAAAGCATTATAGGCTTGAGACTTGTGAACTTTTGGTGTCAAAGATACATTTCTAGGGCTCCCAATCCCTAATGTGGAGTAATTTGACAACCAAATTTTTCACTTTTCTCACGTTCCTAGTAGTGATCCAACTTTCATAATTAAGGTTGCAGGAGAGGAGGTTTGATAGCATTATGAGCGACTTAGCATCCGAATCTTGGAGCATATCACATTGGCTTGAATAGGCTTTGAACTCCTACATAAGTGAACCCTCTTTCTACTCATCCAAGAACCATTTCTACACATTTCTCTAGCTTACACTTTATTCTTTCTTAATAAATTTTTAATTTTTGGGTCTGTTGTATGAAATATATTTGTTTATTATCTATGCATTATTTTAGATCTATTATTATTTTTACATTTCATTTGATTTTATTACCATGCTTTGTATTTTCTAAGTCCCTGGTTGATTTGCTGGACTAGCTAGGATGACCCAAATCCCAATTTTTCCATGGAGGCCATGGGGATTCATTAGTTGAGGAACTGCTACACTGAGGATCTTCAATTTTTTTCTAGTGACTAAGGGTTTTAGTCATAATAATTTTTCTTTGCACTAGAAGGAGGACCTTTACCTATATTCTATGATAAAATCTATTCTTTTCCATTGCAAATGTTGTCATTTGCAAGATTTTCCTTGGATTTTGTAGCTAAAACCTTCAAATCTACCTCACAATCAATGCTATAGTTCATCCCCCTCTACTCCCAAAACCCAATATGGGAGTGGCAAGTGTTTGAACTTTGAAATTTTTATAGTAGTTTTTATGAATTTCTAAAGCTAGCATTGATTTCGTTTGGTGCATATATTTATTCCCCTTGGCTGCCAAAATTCCCTTGTAGTAGAAACCCCTCCATGGATGTTATAGGTGATTTGGATGCTAAATTTTCACAACACTTGCTATGAAATTTTTACCCAATTTCACTAGTTTCTAAAGTGGGTGGTTCAACTCCTTCTGGAAGCCATCCAACTTTTGGAAGTTGGCTTCCCCCCATATTTCCAAGTTGAGAAAGTTGGGAACTTACTAAAACTAATTTTAGTGGAGCAATACCAACCTTCCACTTTGATCTTTCAGCCTTTCCCCCTATCAATGTTGGGATAGGAGGTGTGAGATTTCCATTATCTCACCCGCCCTCGCACCTCCCCCCTCCTCCCTTTTTCTTCCCTCTTACCATACCCAATGTAGAAGTAGT
Organism: Gnetum montanum; assembly: GCA_015680685.1. Taxonomy (NCBI): domain Eukaryota; kingdom Viridiplantae; phylum Streptophyta; class Gnetopsida; order Gnetales; family Gnetaceae; genus Gnetum; species Gnetum montanum. Next base: position 57,402 of record MNCI01023176.1, on the reverse strand, counting down.
TGGAAAGCCTAGCATGGAAGAGGCTTAACACCAACTTCTCCAAAACCAACATTACATATTGAAAGCCTTTTCCCATATTTTTATTGTTAAGAATCCTAAAAGATCAATGCTGCCCCTTCCCCCTTATGACCAAAACTATAGCATGGAAGTTGTAGGTGGTTGGGTGGTGACTTTTCATAGCACTTGTTATGAATGTTTTTATCCAATGCCAGTGTTCAAGATTTTCCAGCATTTTTCTTTTTTTTATCAATTTTCATTCAGTTTCTAAAGTGGGTGATGCAACCCTTTCTAAAATTACCAAAATTCTATAAGTTAGCTTCCCACCATTTTTCCAAGCTAAGAGAATTGACATCTCGCTAAAACCAATTTTTAGTAGAAAAACACAAACTTTCCACTTTGGTTTTTAGCCTACCCTCTCATCAACATTGAGTTAGAAGGTGTGATATTTTCATTATCACATCCCCTTATTTTCCCCCTTGCCAAATCCAGCATAAGGGTAGTTGGGAGGCCAACTTGAGTGAGTCTTGAAACCAACGTTTTCAACTTTCCATTCTTGGAAAATGGGTAAACCCCTTTTATTCCCCACTTACTAATTATAGTAAGTACCTCATTTCTTCATTTTCATTTCCTTTAAAATTTTTTTAATTCCATTCACTGGAATTTACTCCTATTTTACAATATTTAGCATATTTTAAGTCATTCTTAGCACTATAGCCATGTTTTTCCAACACTCCATCAAATTGCCCTTCATCCTCACTGGTGAAGATCATAGCCAACAATCCATGAGGGTCTATGAACCCAAATACCCTACCATCATTGAGTGTAGGAAATCTTTGAGGATCAAAGGGGAGAGTCTTAATTTTGTTGCCATAAATGAAGATCATTATAACTTCATTTGTGATAAAATATAGGTATGCTAATTCCATGTATGGAAGTAGAGCCCAAGAAGGAGTTTCAGCTCACACACAAGAGTGGGAAGGAGTATGCCCCTTCCTTGTATGACCAAATTCCTTGTAATGACATCTATGCTAGCATCCTAGCCCAATCAATTTCCATAGAAGAGGAAGATGGCAAGCATAGCTATGAGGAATAACAAGAAGAGGAGGATGAATTTAAGGTAGAATCTAAGCTTGAAAACATCTTGGGAGAATTATTCCAGCAAACATCCCCCAAGGTCATAGCACCTTTCTCTAATGCTTTTATTTTCTCCATGGGCATGATGCCACCATCTTCCACTCCTTCCTACCCTACTATGTTGGATCCCACTCTAGTTATAGCCACACATCAAACTTAACCAATGCCACAAATAAAAAGCTATAACACATTAATGTCATTTACAACATATTCTTGACATGTAAACCCATATATGGTGGTTTTTACCACCACAAATCCACTAACTACTCACATGGAATCCACCATGGTACCCTAAGCAACACAAGGATCACACACTCCCTTTATCCCATTTGTGCCTCAAGTATTGGCACAGACATCTTTTTCTTTTTTTGGCCCACAAGCTATAGTCATGGAACAACCTCTTTCTTTCATCTTGCAATCCATAGCAAGGCCAAAAACCTCACAAAAATTGCCACAATCCAATGTACAAAGCCCACAACCAATAGGGCCATCATAGGGTTTGCATTAAGCCTTCTAGATGATTTAGGATATAATGGACAAGTTGAGGAGACTTAAAGCCTCTACTTCACAAACTATCAAGATTAGGGACTTCTACCAAGATAATCCCATAATTCCTATAGTCCCATCCTTGATAATTCTTCTTAGTGTCCCTATTTCCTAATTTAGGAAACATAACAGAGAAGGTGATCCTAATGCTCATCTTATTATCTTTTGATCTCAATGCTTACTTACTATTGTAGCCATGGCCCCATACAATCATGAGGATTTTCCCTATATCTTTGACCTAGAAAGCACTTGACTGGTATCACGTATTACCTAGGGGATCCATATTCTGTTTAGAGCACTTAGTAGCCTAGTTTATCAACCACTTCAAATATAACTTGAAGCTTGACACAAAATTTAACTAACTCATGAAAGTCAAGCAAGGACCCTTAGAACCCCTATAGAATTTTATCTAGTGATGGAATGGCTACTAAAAAAAATACAAGCCTATAGCCAAAGCTGACTTGTAAGAAATATTTAAGGAAGCAGTTAATGACTTCATCAAGTTTAAACTCCACTACCTTGACCCATGGTCCCTTAGCTAGGCATTCTCTCAAAATTAAAATATAAGGATGCTATAGAGGCTAGTCATGATCTGATCTATATAGCATATAAAAACCCAACATACTTAAAGGAACAAAGAAAAGAGAAAACAAATCAACATGACTGTAGCAATTGTGAAAAAAGAAACAAAGAATACAAACTAAGGGTTGATGGCCAATCCACCTAAGGCCCCCACTAATGACCACAATAACCAATCATCAACCTCTAGGGTGACTACATCAATAATAACTAGACATAACTTCAAAAGGTAGAACAAGTTCAAATATGCTACACTCTTATTAAAACCATCTGAGCTGTTATAGCAACTACTAAAAAGTGGAAGCATGTAACATAAAAAAATGACTAAAGCCACTTGAAATAAAAATGAGTGGCTATGTGAAATAGCCAAAGATCCCTCTTGGGCAATAAAAGATGATCCAAAACTACCTAAATACTTCAAGTTAGACCACTTCTACCTTTATCATCAACTACCTTGTCATGACATATACTTTTTCCTTGCACTGAACGATGACCTGCAAAGGATGATACTAGTCTTTGATGCTTTCAACCTAGTTCGGCCACAAAATCAGTCGATGCAGGTCTACAAGAATCCATTTAATGCTAATGGTAGTCTTTATGTTATTTTAGCATTCAACATTAATGATGCTTGGATACCTCTAAGAGAACCATTCATAATTCAAGTACCCCTCTACAATGAAAGGGATTATTTAGCTTCCCACAACTCAATATCCCCTTTTGTCATGAGAGTACCCTTATGAATGCCTCCTAGGGAACCTTTTGTCATCAAGGTCCCCCAACCCAATACAACCCCAACCAGCCATAGCCCAAACAACTACATAATAACCCCTTATGGAAGCCAATGCTACTACCTCTTCCTCATAGACAATGGCTAAGAACCAAAATCCTTTAGCCAAATAAAGGAAGAAGCATAAGAAAAAGCCTGATAACAAGGATGAAAAATAGATAGAGGCATGAAAGGAAGTGGACCCACCAAATCCCACTTCCATTTTGGCTATACCCATGACCTCCTCTACTCCAACCCCTTTAAACAACAAGCCATAGGAGGACCAAAAAACCTAAAGCCAAAACAACAAGGAAGAGCCTCAAAAATCACAACCTATAGCTAAAGTTTGCATTATGGGGTGCATAGAGGAAGTGAACCACAACTGTGATAATAAGCTTATTGCCAATGATAAAAACTTCCTTAGTGCAATGGACAAAGTCAGGCAATCCCTCAAGTAAAAAACCACAACTGTAAGCTTATATGACCTAATCATGACTTCAACCACTCATCATGAGGCACTAGTCAAAATTTTGACCTCCATCCTTATTAGTGAGAACATTCCTACTAACAAGGAATCTATCTTGGTAGTGATGGTTTCTCCCTTACCAAAGAAGGAGAAGTTAATACCCTTAACATTTTGTGATAGCAAAATTACGGTTAATCCCAAAAATGGTGAAGCAATTATAGCTCCTTTATTCATAACCATACACATAGGACAATTTGAAATACATCAGGTGCATATTGATGATGGAGCCACAACCAACATCATCCCATGCATCATCATTGAACACTTGAACTTAACTGAGCAAATACAACCTTCTTTGATTTTATAGCTAGGGAGAAATTCCCCATGTCTACCAATGTCTTGGTGGTGGAGGAGACACCAAGATTCAACATTATTTTGGAAAGAACTTGATTGGCTCAATTACGAACTTTGTTCTATCCCATCCATGTAGAAATTCACCTTCCATATGACAAAGGTGAAATCATCATTCATAGTGATAACATGGTTCCCTTAACTATCAACAACGTAGACATAGAGTAGGGGTTCAATGTGGAGCTTCAACAAGAAGCTCCTAACCATGAAGAGTAACAACCCAAGAAAGCCAATGATGATAAAAATAAGCCATGTGATGCATTATGGAATGAACTCACTTTTAACATTATAAGTGAAGGAGATGGTGAATATAAGCTTGTGTAAAGTAGGCCTTACTCACTCCCTAATGTTGTAAATATTAGGAAGAATCTTCACAAGTGTATTTTACCTTAACCTTCCCATTCCCCTATGACCAAATGCACCGATAGCCATGTAGCCTTACTTTTCCTCTATAATTTATTATATGTTTTTATGCATTTCTTGTTTTACTCTTTATGCATGTAGTCTATGCATGTAGCCTAAGTTCATTGGCATTTTTACCTAGTTATTACAATCTTTCTTTATTTCTACTTATTGTATAAACATCAAAAAAGCCTAATAAATATACGTCTTTTTCATAGCCTATCCACTTAGAAGTTAAATTGGCATTATGATCCACTAAGACTTTAAACTGACATTATGGCCTCCCATGGCCTTAAACCTGCAAATATAATCAATCAACCCAATCTGCTAAGACTTTAAACTAGCATTATGACCTACCATGGCCTCAAACTAGAAATGTAGCACCGATCACACAATATAACCTGTGCCTATGATGGCCTAAAACTAGCAAAAATCTTGTTTATTATTACACTTCTTTTTGTTGATTAGCCCTTTAATGATATAACCAAAACATAAACATAGCCATTCTCAAATATTTTAACATTTACTATTACTATAGATACATAGCCAAAAATCATAACCAAATATTTCAATTTAAAGTTAAAGTTTCTATATTCACACATAACCATGGCCACACTATGTGCCAAAATTGTCAAAGAATAACAACCATCTATAACATAGTCTTGGTTAATCATAGCCTTCAACATAAAAAAAAATAGCCAATAAGCTAAGCTAAAGGAGGCTAGTGAGTGGCATTTGGTGGAGGAGGTAGTGGATCATTCCCAACTGCACCACTAGGGCCACCAATGTCTCTTATGGCATAAAATGTAATAACATATAGCTAGTTAGTAACCCATACAAAAAATCATGACTTAAAACAAAAAATAAAACATAAAATATATAAAACCTTTGGAGATTCTAGCTTCATTACTTCTAAGGGTATATGTGGAAGGCCTTCCTCCATACAATGGAGGATCTAGTCCTTTGTCATTTTAACCTAGTTAACATCTCCAAGATCAACGATAAAGGCAATGTCAATCCTATCTATAGGAGTCCAAATAGGAGGCTCTTATAGCAACTACTGTAGAGGTCTCACCTATAGTAGTGGTAATTTGAAGAGTAGGGGATTGCTACACCTTGAGAGTACTTTCAAAAAGTTGATAAGCACTCTCCACCTAGATCCTTTGGTTGAACAACTCTTTCTTGCACTATTCAACCAACTTCTCTTTGAGCCACTTTAGGTAGGATCCATGATCTACCCTGTACTGTCACTTCTAGGCCTTTTGTGTCTTGCACCACTCTAGGATCCAAGCATAATGATCCTTCCAATCCTTAGCCTTCTAGAAGATGAGGTCCATTTTCATACATTATTTTACCCTCTCCAGTAGGATTTCTACTTTGTCTTGTAACTATCTTGAGTGCAACCTAATGTAACTGATTGATGATGTCCTTAGCCATCCCACACATGAACTCCACTTTGTATAGAGTCTCTACCCATGGTTTCATATAAAACTTAGGGATGAGAACTTATGCTGGTGGTTTAGGAACTACTGTAAGTATGAAAGGTTAGTATGAAAACTAAAGATAAACAATGAGATGTAATGAAAATATTAAGGCATTGGCATAATTGGCCCCTACTCTTCCTCTTCCTCCTCTGGGATGATGATGGGAGAGGTACCTAGTATTGCATCACCAAAAAAGGCTTATAGATCATCTATACCTTCATCAGCAAATTCATCAAACATAGGTTGCTTTAAGAGTGTCTCTTATGCATGTCTTTGTTCTGCCTCCATTGTAGCTTGGGCTACCATAGCTTGATGCTTGTCTACAATCATAGCACATAGAAAACCAATTAACACATGAAACCATAAATTAGCCATAAACTTTCAAATATGAAATAGCCAAATTTACACAATGCATACCTGTAACTACCTACTATGATGGGTTAAGCTTAAAATTATGCTTCTTTGGGGTAGGCCAATGTAATGCTAAGGGTGCCTCCTCCATAAGCCTCTTGAGCTTCTCCCTAGCTACCTCTATAGCCTCCATATGCCATCATCTAGAATCTAGAATACTAGTGAAAAATTTAAGAGGCTCATCATCATTAGTATTATTAGGAGACTTCTACTACCTAACATCGAGATTCTTAGTGGTGATGGATAATGTATCATCCATCCTTTTTGGTGGATTCTAGGTCTACACTGTTGGATAAATGTGCTTTATCCAAGGCCTAGAAAGTTAGCTTGGGTCTTGGGAAACCCATTGTCCATTCTTGTACACCACTAGAAACTCCACAAACCTTTTTAGATAACCCAGAAAAAATGTTAACTACATATGGATTATTATAGAGGTGCCCACACAAAGTAGAAGGAACTCCTCCTGAAGCCCAGTAGCTAAAGCAGTTTCCCAATCAAATCTAATGTCATTCATCTATACCTTCTTAAAGGTCCATCCTTGTGCTAGGTAGATTACCTTCTTTTGTGATAATAGTTTAGGAAATGCATGAGAATTGAACAAAGGATATGATTCTTATGCATTAGGATTCATGAAGCTATCCATTGAAATTCTAGAGTGATTCATGTTGGCACAAAGCCACTCAAGAACTTCATTGTAATGGTTGGATTTCCTTACTATTTTGATGGCAACCTTTGTCCCATTAGTAGGGATACCAAACAAGTCATGGAAGGGGCCCAAACCTATGTCCATGTTCACCTTCACACCTCAGATGATGATGCTAAAATGATCAACCTTCTCATCAAAGAAGTTGATGACATGCAACATCTCTATAGTAGGAATAAAAAGGATAGGTGCCATGAATACATTGAGCAAACATACACAATGGATGTTTTCTTAAATGTACCTAGGCACCTATTCCTCTAGCCACTCTTGTGCTTATGTCTCCTTACCAAACTCCAAGATGAGGGTATCCTCATGATGTAAACCTAAAAGTGGTATAGTGACATCAACTAAGGTGGAAGGTCTTGGAAAGCAACAACTAGAAGTTTATCATCAACATGAGCAATATTAACAACCAAGTAAAGTAATAGAATACTTAAATTCATGAAACACTAAAAACTATAGTCTTTATGTTTACCTTTTATTTTCTCCTTAAATGTGGATGTTCTAGCTGCAAGGGTTTCATCCATGGAGTTATGAAAATCTACCCACTAGTTGTGCATTATTTCATCATCCTTACATTTATCGTATACATGGTTAAACCTAGTGGCATATGCATCAAAGTCTCCTCTTAATTGTTGATACACAACATTTCTGATTTGATGAATCTTGGTGAATTCATCCAAAGTAGTTTAAGCCATTACCAAGATTTGATCATTGATGATCAAACCCTAATCATTGACCTTGTACCTATAAGAAGTTATAAAACCAATGAAGTTAGAAAAGGTAGTTAGGGTAAAAGAACAAAAGAATTACAATAACCATGCTTACTCCTATATATGATACGTGATTCCAGGCATGTTTTGGAATAATGTGTGAGCTCTATGGGCCACCATTAGAATATTCTTAGCATTATACTGACTATACTTTGGCATCATCTAGATCTCTGTAAGGTAACATGGGCTTATGACATCTACTAGTTCCTCTACTGTCTTAGGAGGTGGGTTATTAGTAATGAATCTAATAATTAGGTTGGATGACTGAGGTAACATAGTCTACATAACAATCCCACCTACATATGTGGACAAGTGTGACCATAGCATTACACTAAAGTTTGTAAGAAGGTAGGGAATGAAGTCCCTTGCCCTTGGCTAGAACCACGATGAGAGCTTCTTGAAAGGCATGTCATGTGGTGGGGTGTTAGTTTTGAAATGACCAATGTAGTAAAAAATACCAACTAGCTCCACTATGATGAGGATAAGCCTTAAAAACACCCTGCATAAAGCAAGGGAAAAAAAAATATTTTCACCTATTAGAGTTACTCAACAAATTTAGACAAAACATCTAGTTGAAGGTGAAATTAGCCTTTGTAAAAAGCTCTAAGGTGTTTTTCTAAATTAGTCTAAGTAATTCCACAAGAAAAAATTATTACAGCCTTGTGGAGCCTTACATTATGGAAACACTTAGCATATCTAAACAAAACATCCAGTCAAAGTTGAAATTAGACTATGTAAAAAGCTCTAAGATGTTTTTTCTCAATTAGCTTAAGCAATTCCATAAAAACATTGTTACCATATTTTATAGCCTTTATAGCCAAACATTTATAGCTCAAAACTAAGTCTTTGTCTAAATTATGCATAAATTTAGAAAGAGCATCTAAATTATGCATAAAGTTGAAAAAAACATGCAAGTTATGCATAAATTTAGAAAAAGTGAGGATAAGTTTAGAAAAAACATCTAAATTATCCAAAACATGCATAAATTTTGAAAAAAAAACATCTAAATTATGCAAAGCATTCATAAATTTGGAAAAAACATCTAAAGTATGCACAAATTTAGAAAAGGCATCATAAACTTAGAAAAAAAACCATGTAGCCATAATAAAAGCTTCCTAAAAATAGGAAAAGCTTTTACTCTTCTTAAAACAATTAAGAATTAGTTCTATCTGTTGAAAAAATAATAACATAAGTTATACATATAAACCACTTCCATTTCCAAATGGATAATGTGCTATGACTATAATTTTTCCTTGTTCACATAACCATAGCTAAAAAGTTCATTACAAATTCATTTGGGATCCAATTTTAGTGATTATACCATGAAAAGAATCTTGAAATTATGGACCTTATAGTCATGACCATTATAACTAAAAATGTGTAACCATATCTACATAAAACATAACCAAAATTTAGCTAAAACCATAGTTCTCAACATTTACCCCTTTTCACACAAGGTTGGTAAAAAATTCACCAAAACTTTTTTTGAGCTCCAAATAGAGTGATTTCATCACCATTTGAAAATGTGAATTGACCCCTATGTACCCATTATTAGAAAAAATTCAAAATATTTGGCCTTTTTGTAGAAAAAAATCATCAATTTGAACAATAATCTAAAAATGGCAAAACCATCCTTATTACACATGCTTAGTAAAAAAATTCATAAAAAAATTGTTTGAAGTCCAATAGGAGTGATTCCATCTCTATTGGAAATTTGAAGCTAAAGCCTACTTAGCCATAACTAGAAAATATCCAAAACCTTTGCCATTTCCTTAGATAAAATTGCAAACTTACATGAAATTACAAAAATGGCATAAACAACCTACCTATGCAATGTTAGGAAAATAGCCATAATTTCATCGTTATGAATCCAAATTAAATGAGACAACCTTTGTTAGAAAGAATAAAATAAGGGTTAAAAATCCATAATCTTCAATTTTACAAATTTTTAGTCATTCATCCAAGAAAATAATACATATAATTGCCTACTTTTTCATGCCAAAATATCAAAAACCTCAAAACCTAGATTTCATATAGCCATGGAAATAGTCAAAATAGCCAAAACCATTGAAACCCATTAAAATTTACACCAAAATAATGTTTTTGGATTTTGTGATAATTTAATTTTAACAAATCCTAAAGTCTAGATCTGAAAAAATTGCCACCCCAAAATTTTGTGAAAAAAATCTTGAAATAGAAAATCCTATTTTTAAAATCAAATCTACAAAAGCTAAGGCAATAACACAACTATAGATTTTCATGGAAGTAGCAAAAATAGGAGGTGGGATTTCATAAGAATTCCTTTATAATCCCAACACTAGAGTAGATAAGGGGAAAATGGCCTTAACACATAAGAAGCAAAAAACTAGGAAAACCATAGAAAACAAATGCAAAAATAGGTAGAACTACCTACTTTCGAGTAGCAATAGAAGAAGCTTGAATTATTATTAACCTAGGTACTTCTTCTAGCACTCGAGCACAGTCTTTTGGTTCATAGGGTTCCTACTCTTTCCTCCACATTGCTTTGGAGCCATGATAGGCTCAACACTAAAGTAGCTAGAAAAGGAGAAGGATGAAGGTTCTACACTGAGCATTAGAAGGATGGAAGGCCTTCACACTAAAGTTAGATTGCTTCTACCACAAAAAAAAAATCTTACAAATATCTCCTCCAATGTGCTATTATTGTAAAATGATAGTTATGATCAAAACTTGCAAAATCTAAACATATAAAACTCATCTAAAACCTAAACACATACCTTGAAACCCTAGCTACTAATTTAGTGCACCATAACTCCAAGTGCACTAAAGTGGAAAGGGGGGAAACTTTGAAAACCTAGCAACCCCAGCAACTCTAGAGGTTGGTATGCATGGTTAATTGACTATCAATTTGACCTAGATCTAACTTTCTTGGTTAGGGGAGATGTCTTCCATGATGAGCCTTCCACCCTTAGCATGGATGAAAGGGAGAAGTCTAAAAACCCTCACACAACCTTCAAAATCACCAAATATTACCCTTAGACACTTGTGGCTAGTACCAACAACCCTTTGGACACTCATGCATAACTTGATTTGACCATAAAAGCTAAAAATCCATTTCCCCAAATTTTCCATAGTTATCATGGAAGCCCTAGCATGGAAAAATGGGTGAAAGCCCAAAATTTACCTAATGACCATTGAAATGACCAAAATTCCACATCAGATGTCAACAATTAATAGTAGAAATCCTAAAAGCTTGCATGCATGACTGAAAGTGATCACAAATGATTGAAAAATATTTTCTCCAAATTTTTCATGTTGTGCATGGAAGCTCAAGTGTGGAAAAAGGGGAAAATGCTAGAAACCACTCATCAACTTTCAAACCAGCAAAATTTTGACACCAAGCATTGGTAATCATTACTAGCAACCTCAAGTACCTACATGCATGATCAAAAATGATGCAAAAAGGAAAAAAAGCTATTTCCCCTTATTTTCCATGTTGATCATACTATGCCCCAACATGAAAAAAGAGGAGGAAGCTCAAACCCCACTTAGCAAACCTACAAACTAGCTAGTTTTAACTCCAAACCCTAGTCTTCGATCCCAACAACCTCGAAAGCATACATGCATGGTCAATTGAAGTTAAAACTAGGATAGATCTAATTTTTATGGTTTTTCCATGTTGAGGATCCTCCTTGCTATGTTGCTCAACATGAAAAGTAAGAGGAAGACTCATTTGAGGTCCATAAATACCTTAGAACAACATTAAGTAAACTTGCATGCATTCTAGGACCCTATTAACAAACTTCAAGAAATTGATGAAAAATAGCAAAAAATGATTTCCCCTACTTTTCCATGATGCACATCTTAGTCATAGCATGGAGAAAAAGAGGTAATTCAAAAAAATTATTAGAATTACTCAAAATTACAAAACTTTTACATGAAACCATAGTCCTCAACCGTAACAAACCTAGGAGCACACATGCATGGTCGCTTAAGGTTAAAATTAGTCTAGATCTAGGATGCATGGTTCTTCCATATTGGGGATCCATTAATCCATAATTCCAAAAATGGAAACTCAAGGGGAACTTGTTTGAATCTCATAAATGCCTCAAAATGATGTCAAACAACCTTACATGCACTCAAGAACCTTGGCAGTAGTCATTGGAGCCTTGAAACATTACAAAAATGATCCTAGATGGTCAGAAGATGGTTTGCCCTATTTTTCCATGCTAAGCTTCCTAGTCCTAGCATGGAAAAATTATGGGAAGCTCAAAAGCCACTTGTGAATACTCAAAATTACCAAACTTTGACATGGAGAAATAGCCCTTGGCCTTGGTAACTCTAGAAGGTAACATGCATGGTCGATTGTGATCTAAATTAGCCTAGATCTAGAATTCTTGCTTATTCCACATTAGATTAACTTCCCCAATGTGAAAATAATGGGAAAAAGATACTTTTCCACTTTTTGTTGCAATATGCCACTCCTAGAAGCCAAAAATCTATGCTAGAGAAGCCTAGAACATCATAACCTTAATATTTTGATTGTATGACCTCATTGCAACCTCCAAAATCCATTCCCCACATTCTTCCATTTTGGAATAACTCCCCAACATGGAAATAGGAAATAAGAGCTTAGGAATCCTTAAATAGCCTTCAAACATGCCCAAAATTAGCCAGAAACTTGCAAAATCGAAGTGTATAGCCCTGGGAGCATAGAAACCTAGTTAAAGTGCTCTTAAATAACTCTAAATTCATAAAAATGTACTTTCCATTCTTCTTACACACTAAGGATATTGTGCTCAACATGGAAAGAGGTGGGGAAGCCATTTTAACACTTAAAATTACCTTGAAATAAAGCCAAAGGATGCATAGCTTCTAGAGCTAGGTCCCATGCTGGCTAGTGTGGAAACAAGGGGGAAAGACTCCAAAACTTACTTTTTAGCATTTACAAACCTCTAGAGTGCCTAATTTTGATGGATCTAATCCTAAAATGCTTTGGGAAGGTCTTGAACATTAATTTTGTACCTTTGAGCATTCCAAAACCTATTTTTCATGGTTCCCACATTGAGGATTCCTATTTCCATGCTTAGCCCATTTTGAAAGCCTTAAAACACTTGATTTTTGAATCCAAATAGCATAGAAAAGGCCTTCATTGATGCCTGAACTCACCTAATAGCCATGTAGCCTCAAAACATGGCCCACTAAGGTCTAACATTGGTAAAACCTAATCATTTTTTATCTATATTAGCCAAATTTCACTATATATAGCTTGTTTTGTTTGATTTTTACCTTATTACATAATGTTTTAGAGTTATGTTGCCTTGTTAACCTTCTATGGCCTTTATAGAACCTTATGTGTTCTTTATTTGCCTTGTTATAACTTTATTTCCATTTTTTTGTCCTTTAAATGATACCAAATAGTCGGATTTGACCTTCTCTAACCACCATTTGACATTATGTGACCATGGCCCACTAAGGCCTTAAACTAGCAAAATTGTAACATTTATTGATGATTTGTAGTCTTATTTCTTATACTTCCTCTTTCTTGACCTTTTGATCTTTGTTCACCTCTGTTTCACTTTCCTAAATTTTCCTTACCTTATTCATGATCTTGGATGGCCTTGATTGCATTAGATTTGCATGTGTTTGTATAATTTTATAATATTTTAGCATTATTTATTCACTTTTACCAAGGTTACACCACTTAATATGCTTTTGGTTGACAAGTACATGGGAGCAAATCTACTTGCCTCTGAGTCTACATGGACCTCATGGTGATATTGAATAGTGTATCAACCCTGATTGCCTGGATCTTGAGTGTGAGAATCTTGTAGACCACATAGTCTTGATAGAGAAACCTCTAGAATGGCCTAAAAACCTAGTCAAAAACCTTGACTTAGAACTAAGAGACATAATTGAAGACTCTCTAGTTGAGGTTCTTATTACAACACATAGTGGTGAGGAGAAAACCCTTAAACTAAGTTCTTCACTGGAGTCCCAATATGCTCAAGACATCACCAAGGTCTTACAACATAACATTAAGGCATTTTCCTAGTAATATGAAGATATGCCAAGCCTAAAGCCATGTATAGTCCAACAAAACATCATACTAGATCCTAGCATTAGACTAGTTAAGCAAAAAGCGTGCATAATTAGACCTAATTTGGCCTTAGTAGTTCATGATGAGATATTAAAGCTCTACCAAGCTAGTTTTATGAGGGCTATCAACTATGCAGAATGGCTATCCAACATAGCGATAGTCCCTAAGAAAAATGAAAGCATTTTTATTTGCATTGATTTTTGAAACCTAAATAAAGAAACTATCAAGGATAACTTTCCTTTGCCTAGTATTGATCAACTTATCAATACCACAACTAGACATGCCTTATTGTCCTTTATGGATGTATTCTCAAGATATAAAAAAATTAGGATCAACCTAGAGCACCAACTTATCATGACATGCATGACCCCATGAGGGATCTTGTGCTATACTATTATGTCATTTCTTCTTAAGAATGCTAGAGCGACCTATCAACAAGCCATGACCTATATATCTTCAATAATTACATGTTAAGTTTTCTCAATGATTATGTAGATGATATTGCAATTAAGTCCAAAGTGTCCAAAAACCATGCTAATGATGTAGACCTTGTGCTTAAATGATGCCTCAGATATGAGCTTAGGCTCAATCCTAGGAAGTGTGCCTTCAATGTTAAGACCAGTAAGATTCTTGGCTTTGTAGTGTCCAAAGTAGGGATACATGCCAATCCTGATAAGGTTAAGGCCATATCCAAATTAGCAATACCTACTAATCTTAAATAGCTTTGAGGATTACAAGGAAGGCTACAGTTTATTCATAGGTTTATCTCTAGGCTTACAGATAAGTTATAGCTCATGCAACACTTGCTTAAGAAAGGAGTTCACTATGAGTGAATGGGTCAATGCCAAGTGGTCTTTCAAAATCTTAAGAAAAAGCTTACATAACTTCCAACAATCTATCCTTTGTAAGAGGGTAAATCATTTTACATTTATCTTTTCATCTTTGATACATCCATTGCCTTTCTACTTTGTCAAAAATGTGATGATGATGAAGAAATGCCTATATACTACCTTAGACAAGCATTATTAGCCCATGAGACCTAATACATTAAAGTGAATAAGTATTTTCTAGCACTAGTCTTCTCTTTGAAGAAGTAGAGATGTTACCTCTTTAGAAGCTAAGTCAATGTGATTTGCAAGGACAACATACTTAGAGTCATAATGACCAACATTTACGAAAGTAGTCGTATAGCTTGATGGAAAGCCATAACCACAAAGTTTGACCTCATTATGTCTCTCAATCCTCATGAAAGGTCAAGCTATAGTCATATAACTCATAGTTTCACCTATTGATGACTAAGTACTCATAGATCCTAAACTTCTTGATGAGCATATTAACATAGTTAGCCAAGCACCTGAGGGTTATGAGGTAGTCATGCACTTTGGTAATGCTTCAACTACCCGCTAGGCCAGTGCCACTATAATCAGAACATTCCCATCTAGCGAAATTTGACACTTGACCTATTGTTTTGAGTTCCAATGTATCAACAACATAGTGGAGTATGAAGGTTTTATCAGAGGGATGATGGTAGCTCATGACCTAGCAATTAGATGCTAAGCAATCAAAGGTGATTCACAACTTGTGGTTAACTAAGTAACAGAAGTCTATGCATGCAAAGCCAAACACTTACAACCATACTGTGACCTAGTGAAGAATTTGTTACAACAATTCACAAACACTGATATCCAACATATACCTTGAAATGAAAATTCCATAGTTGATGCAATTGCAACATTATCCCTTAGTGTGATGTTAGATGTGTTTAGCAAGTTTTCCACCTTAACCATGTACTATGCGACTTCCATCACATAGAACATTGAGGATTTCTTTGTGGTCATTGTTCATACTACTCCTCCTACAAAGTGGAATGATGATATCAAATTTTACCTTATGCATAATGAATCCATAGAAGGATTAACCATTGCTCAGAAGGATGTTGTATGCAAGTAATCGAAGTAGTATGTCATCATAGGTGATTACACATTATGTTGATGATCCTATAATGGCATACTCCTAAATTACTTAGGTAAAACTAAATCCAGAACATTCCTAGAGGAGGTTCATGAGGGTGTTTGTGGAGGACATATAGGACTGAGAGCTATGGCCACTAAGATTAGATGGTTAGGCTATTATTGACCCCAGATGGAAAATGATTGCCTATAAAATTTCAAGTGATGTGACATATGCCAACAATATAGTAACCTTATACATGTATCACCAACTGAGCTACATACCACTCAAATAACATGGTTGTTTCAACAATGGAGGTTAGATATTATTGGACCCATAAAGCCTAAGTCTTCTATAGGGCATAACTTCATCATCACCTAAACTAAATACTTTAGAGTATTTGTTGAGGCTATTCCCCTAAGCAAGACTACATCCGAGAAAGTCTACAAATTCATCCTAGATAACATTGTAGCCCTTTTTGGCATACCCATGATCATAGTTATAGATAATGGATTGTAATTTAGTAGCCATGAAACAAATGATTTTTGTCATAACTTAGGTGTTAAGAATTCTTTCTCATCACTCTATTATTCTCAAGCCAATGAACAAGTAGAAACAAGCAACAAGGTAATCATCAACTTACTTAAAAAAGATGCTCAACGACAGCAAACACAAGTGGCTTGAGCGGCTTGTTCATGCACAATGGGCATACAGAACAACCTATTGCATGGCAATCAGTATGATCCTTTATAGCCTAGTTTATGATTCTGAAGCTATTTTACCTTTTGAATTGTAGGTGCCATCACTTCCAATAGCCTTAACCAACTTCATCAATGACAAGCAGAAAAAGGAGTTGTAAATGATAGCCATAGATTTGGTGGAGGAGCGGTGTATGAAAGAGCTTGATCATATTGAAAAATATAAAGAGAGGCAAAAGTAGTAGCATCAACATAACTTGACCATGCATAAGATCAAAGAAGGTGACTTGGTCCTCAAGGCCATTCATGAGCATGTGTACAAATTCTTAGCCAACTAGAAAGGATCCTTCCTTATTACTAGAGCTTACAATAATGGAGCATTTAAGATATTTAACATGGATGGGAATGACTTGGCCAATCCAATTTATCATTCCTATATAAAACCATACTACATGTAGTTGATGCTAATTGACAAGAGAGCCTACTTTCAATGGTCCTCTATGAACTAAAATGGGCAACACAACTTGCCAAGGCCTTAAACTAGTACCATGGCCTGCCATGACCTTAAACCAGCAACTTTGGTGACCTAGATACCCTAATTCTCATGTGACCTATATGCATTGTAGCATTACAATATGTAGTGGTGCTTTGTATTCTTTGTTGATGCTTGTTAGGTCCATCCTCCAGGCACCAACAAAGAGGGCCCATTAAAACACCACAAATTTTCATGTTATAGTCAATTGTCATCATGTAGCTTTCACCCCATGAAACCCAAGGTAAAACTTCATTGCAAATGTGAAGATTTTAACCCACAGTGGGAAATTTCACATACTTTATACTTTTAGAGANGGGTTTTATGAGGTGTATGCACTTTTCTAAGTTGGAAACACATGCAGGAGATAAATCTCACCTACCGCCAACATGGAAGGGTGGGGGCTTTGGAAACTTCCTCCTTCAGCATGGAAACCACATGCACAAGTTGGAAACCTTTTCCCCTTAGCATGAAAGTTTTTGCCCCAGCATGGAGTCTTAACCCTAATTTCTAAAAATTTCATTCCTCATCATGGAAGCTAGAATAGCTAGATTTCAACACTTCATGCACTTCAATGTTGACCAACCACTTTAGCAAGCATGGTGGAGAACTCAATGTGGAAGATTCATCTCCAACGTGGAAGGTGTGTACCAATTACTATTTAGTAAATGGAATAGCCATGGGTGAAGCACTTACTATGTATAGTAACCATTCAAATTTGGGCACCCATCTTGCCTAAATTTGGTAGCCAATTTATAGCCATTTATAGCCAATTTGCAATTATTTTGCAGCCAACTCACATCCATTTTGTAGCCCCATTCATGACCCAAAAAATCTATTAAAGGTAATCTCAAATTTCATTTATGGGTTTAGCAATTTTTTCTCATTGTTGGAGTTTTGGTAGTTGAGTACATTAAGCACACAATCAATTTTCAAAGCACTAATTCCACACTTAGGGCATTCTTAGGAACTCAAGAGCTCTTGCAAGTTCCCATACTGGAATTCTCTTGAATCCCAGTGTGGAAGAATTATACTCTTAAGATTTGTAAACTTTTGGTGTCAAAGATACATTTCTAAGGTTCCCAATCCCCAGTGTGAAGCAATATGGTAGTCAAATTTTTTCCTTTTCACAATCCCCTAGCAATGATCCAACTTGTAGATCTGAGATTGTAGTGAAGGAGGTTCAATAGCATCAAGAGTGACTTAGCGTCTAAATCTTGAAGTAGATCACATTGGCTTTAATGGGATTTTAACTCCTACATTAGTGAACCCTCTTTCTACTCATCCATGCACCATTTGTATACATTTCTCTAACTTATACTTTATTCTTTCTTAATAAATGATGAGTGGCGAGTTACCCCTACACTCAACCATACAAATACGAGCATTTCACGCACAATCCAGTTGAACTCTGCAGATGGACTAGTTGTGGTATCTAGATAGTTATTCTTAGATCATAGTTCATTATCTTCCCATCTGGACTAGTGTTAACTTTGTCACATATGGTTTAGTCCAAAGTGAGGTGTATGATGTGTTCGTATACTAATGTTACTCCTGGAGATAATGGAAAATAATATGAACTAAGCTAGGAGTGAGAAAGTGAGAGAGAATCTAACTAGCCTAAGTATGATGAGCATCTGTTTCTCAATCATTCATACTCATCTTGGACCTCATGCATGACTACTACTAGGATTACCAAGCGTATGGCCTCAGTATGCTACTGGCCTATCAAGTAGTCACACTTAAATGCTTGTGATTAATTTGTACTCATTCCATGTTTAATAGGAGTTTAGGGTGAAGAGATATTAACTAAGAAAGTAGTAAATAACAATTAAATAAATAAATAATTAAGCTAAGTGGATGCTACAATGATGAAGTAATCTTGATCTTTATTGCCAGTCATGTGTGTGTCCAAGTACATCACACTTGAATAAGAATGTCGTAAAATTACAATCAACACACTATGGGCATGCACTAGGAGAGAAGGGTTGAGAGAAGAACTACTTAAAACTACACTTTAAAAGAAATTTTAAAAAACTACTTATCAGGTCTGTCTACCTCTTATTTATAGATGAGAAGATAGACTGTGATATCATGTACGCGATATCACATACGCAATATCGTGGCCAACAAAATGATGCCTATCATATCCCCACAACTAAATGAAAACTTGTCCTCAAGTTATAGTGAGAACAAGCTCCATTGATTACACAGTGGATAGGTATGGGATTATTGACGGGTGAAAATGGGTTCATGCCATAGTGTGGAATCAAAAAAACATTGAGAAACAACACAAAGAATGCGAAAGAAAATCCAATAGCTACAAAATTGATGGAACTCATGTAGTTCCTGGTGGCAGTGGCTCCTCCATGGGTTCCTTTCCCTTGTCTTGTGCTCCAGGTCTTGGGACTTGATGGTATTGAAATATGGCCTGGAGTTTCTCCTCTTTGGTTCGGGGGTCTTGCGTTGTCCATGCTAATGTTCCAATGTTTGATGTAGTCGGCACTTTCCATGAACATGGCAGTTGCGGGAACACTTGATTGGCCTTGACATGTTATGCCATAAATAGCTTTAATTCCTCTTCATAGGCTTGGGCCCTGACCTATCCACCTTTTTCTTGGATAGATTATGCAGTAATAGGAGTTCCATGATGGATGCTGAGTGATTGTTCCTCCTGCTTTATATGTTCTGCATGAAGTCCTTGGCCTCTGCCTCCCCCTGGTCGTTCAATTGCACCTTGAGAAGGTCCTCATTGTTGTCTTCTTTTAGGGGCCATCTATAATCACAGAAAGATCAATTTTTAGTAAGGTTATTGAAAAAATTTCAATGATTTCATACCTTACTCATTGCCTTTAATAAATGTTGAGTTCTTTGCTTAGTGTGATTTTAGAG
>MNCI01023176.1:11984-36126 GCA_015680685.1 Gnetum montanum | reverse complement strand
AGTTGGTGGCGATGTAGAAGGAGGAAAAGGATGAGAATGTTGAAATTTGGGAGAATTGTAAGGTACATAAGGTGGTGGTTGTGTTGAGGACATGGGCTGATAGTATTGAGGAGAATGATAATGCGGCGAGATAGAGTATGTTGACCTAGTTGGAGAAACAGGATGTTGGACTAGATAAGCATTTGGATTCAAATGATACGAAGGGTATCTTCCACTTAGGGATGGCTTCCCCCATGACTAGGAGTGTTGCCATTATGATCGAACAAAGTATCTATGTACAAACTATGGGTGTAATGTGTTTCCCCAATGATCATATAAATGTAACAAGATTGGGCATTGGCCCTTGGGGTGATCGTACAGGAAAATTTTACATTCATATGTATGATCGGAAGTTGAGCTCTTATTTTCCTCATCCCTTCTTTCCAAATGTCTAATGATATCTTTTCATTCTTCTCGGGTTGTCAAAACTCTATCTCTAATAATATTGATATATTCTTGACACTTTTTATGCACCCATTCCAACATCTTATTGATCTTTTCCTCAATTTCTTCTAATCATTATTGTACTGGAAAAGATGGTTCTTCCTCCTTGAGATAGGTTGATTTCTCCTTTTTATGATTATGGACCTCTGTTAAGTTGAGATTTTGGTCCTGTTGATGTTTTTCAACACTCTCCCATCTAGCCATTTCTCCTTATTCTTTTGCTACCTACTTAATAAGCTCTTGGACTTGATGGGTTCATAGTTTGTATAGTTGACCTTGGGCATACATCCCTAGGGTCTCTCTTGTTTCATCACAGAGCCCATCAATGATATGGTACATTAGCCTTTCCTCGGAGAACTCATGGCTTGAACAGTTGTTTAATAGTGCATAATATCTTTCTAAGGCCATGTCCAAGGGTTCATGTTGTGCTTATTTCCACTCTTCGATTTGTTTCCTCAAGGCTGATACTCTTGCATAGGTTTGATATCTTTCGTTAAAGAGTTCTACCATTGTTGGCCAATGTCGTATTGAATTTGGTTTTAATGATCTATACCATACTTTTGCTTGGCCAACAAGTGTCATAGGAAAGAGCTTGAGTTTTTTCCAGCCAGTATCAATGTTGTTCCGTGCATAGGCATCGTAGAAGGCTTGTAAGTANCAATGTTGTTCCATGCATAGGCATCGTAGAAGGCTTGTAAGTGTTGCTGTGGATCTAAGTCATAGCCTCGTGAGAAATTGGGAAAGTTGTTTAAATCGAGCCTAGGTAGCCAACTCTCTTTATGATACCTACGGGAGATTCGAACAACCTCTTGTATTTGTGTTAGGCTTGTAGTGGCCAGTAGGGGTTCATCATCATTGAGTAAGTTATGCTTTCATGCATTGGGATGATGTTGCCCTTTTTTATGTTTATAAGAAACCCCTACTTTGGATTGTGTACTCCAACCTTCATTATCATATAATTCATTGGTTCTCGAATGAATTTCCTCACTAGATGTGACATTATCGTAGTCTTGTAGGAGAGGCATGGTTGTGAATTTGTATATGACCTTTTGTAATTATTTCTTCCTAAAAGATATATCGTTAATTCCTATACAATGACCTTGTATGATATAACTAATCTAGATAACTAGCATTGTCCTCGACAACGGTGCCAATGATGAGTGGCTTGGTACCCCTACACTCAACCATATGAATACGAGCGTTTCATGCATGATCCGATCGAACTCCATAGATGGACTAGTTGTGGTATCTAGATAGTTATTCTTAGATCACAGTTCCTTGTCTTCCCATCTAGACTAGTGTTAACTTTGTTCTGTATGGTTTAGTCCAGAGTGAGGTGTATGATGTGTTCCTATACTAATGCTACTCCTGGAGATAATGGAAAATAATATGAACTAAGATAGGAGCGAGAAAGTGAGAGAGAATCTAACTAGCCTAAGTGTGATGAGCATCTATTCCTCAATCATCCATACACATCTTGGACCTCGTTCATAACTACTACTCAGATTACCAGGCGTATGGCCTTAGTACGCTACTGGGCTACCAAGTAGTCACACTTAAATGCTCGTGATTAAGTCATACTCATTCCACACTTAATAGGAGTTTAGGGTGAAGAGATAATAACTAAGAAAGCAGTAAATAACAATAAAATAAATAAATAATTAAGCTAAGTGGATGCTGCAATGATGAAGTAATCTCGATCTTTATTGTCGGTCATGTGCATGTCCAAGTACATCACACTCAAATAAGGATGTTGTACAATTATAATCACCACACTATGGGAATGCACTAGGAGAGAAGGGTTGAGAAGAGAACTACTTAAAACTACACTTTACAAGAAATTCTAAAAAATCTACTTATTAGATCTGTCTACCTCTTATTTATAGATGAGGAGACAGGTTGTGATATTGCGTCTAGGCTATGATATCGCATACACGATATCATGTATGTGATATCGTAGCCAAAAAAATGATACCTATCAATAAATTTTGAAGTTTTTGGTTTTTTGTACAAAATATATGTGTTTATTATCAATGCATTATTTCATATCTGCTATCAGTTTTGCATTTTTTTTATTTTATTACGATGGTTTAAATTTTCTAAGTTCCTACTTGATCTTCTAGACCAGCCAAGATTCCTTGAATCCTATTTTTTCTATAGAAGCCCTAGGGATTTGTAGGTTAAGAAACTACTATACTAGGGATCTTTAATTTTTTCAGTGACTGAGGTTTTTAGTCACAACAATCCATGTCAATGTTGGCTAACCCTTGAGGTTCATGTTGCTATAAGAGTGCCTCCTCTGCACACCTTTTTTCTTCTGCTGCTATAGCAACCACATGATTTTGTTGCTCAATAGAACATCTATGCTCCTCCTCTACATACCTCTTGTCTCCTTCTACAAGAGTAGCTTGAGTTTCATCTCCTGCTGTAGATCTTTAGCCATAACCTGTTAGACAAGTTACTGCATGAAGCTATAGGATATAGAACTTAACATAGCCAAAACATTAAAATACTTAAACTTAATTGTAACTTCTTAATGTGATTGGTTAAACCTGAATAGGATCCTCTACTTGGTGTGTGGCTATGATGCTAGTGGTGCTTCCTCTATGGGTCATTTCAACTTGGTCTTGGTTGTCCCATAAGCCTCAAAATGCAACCGTTGAGCCCTTAGGATGTTCATTGGAATGGCTAGAGGCTCCTCCTCCATGCTATCAAGTATTTCAAACAACTCATCATCAAATCCTTTGATGGTAATAGATAGTAAGTTTCCCATTTCCTATGGTGGATTCTAGGCCCACATAGTTGGATAAAGATGCTTTATCCAAGGCCTAGAAAGTTGGTTTTAATTCTCGCTTACCCATCATCCATTCCTACTCACCACTATGAACTTTGTGAATCTCTTTAGATAACCTAAGAAAAGGCATAATACATGTGGATTAACATAAAGGTATCTTTGTGGAGTTTGAGGATTTCCTCTCCAAGGCTTGTAGCCAAGGAAGAAGCCTAGTTGAAATGAGCACCCTCCATCAAGACCTTCTTAAAAGTCCATCCCTATGTGATATCGATTATCTTCTTTTGTAACAATAGGTTAGGAAAGGCAAGGGATCAGAAAAAAGTATAATATTCCTTTGCTTTAGGATTTGTAAAGCCATCCAAGGTAAGTTTGAAGTGGACCTTTCTTACACCAAACCATTCAACTTCCTCATGATGGCTAGCCTCCTTCATTGATTTGGTGGTAGCTATCATCCTATCATCAGGGACATCAAAAAAGTCACAAAAGTTTGCCTCAATAATGGCAATGATAATAGGTATGCCTTACACTATGGTGTAGAATACATTGGCTCTTGTATCAAAAGAGTCAATGATGTTCAACATCTCTATGGAGGGGATGGAAGGGCTAGGCACCATAAAGACATCAAGCAAATTGGCATGCACGATGTTTGTTTGGACATCCACAAATGCTTGCCCCCTCAACCACTCATATGTTAATACCACATCATCAAACTTTAGGATGAGAGTATCTGTAGAACATCTAGAAAGGGGTACAATAATATTAGAAGGAGTGGAACGTCTTACAAACCAATGATAACCACCTAGCATTAGTACAAGCATTTTAGATCATACTTAAAGATCATAGGACATTTAAATAGCCATAAAGCCTTATGTATAATATAGAAAACTAATCTTATCCTCACCTTTCTTCTTCTTACTCGACAAAGCTTATGTAGGAGTCCCAATGGTAATGCCTTTGTCTCTGATGCTTTTTAGAAGCCACCCACCAGTTGTGTGCTATTTTGGTAGCTACACACTTCCTGTAAATAGGGTTCAATGTATTGGTATATTCATCAAAGTCCTCTCTTAACTATTCATAAATAATAGTTCTGATCTTAGAGCCTTTGGTAAACTCACTTAACATGGTTTGGACCATCCTCAAGATTTGATCATCCTTTATCAAGACTTGATCATTAATTCTATACTTGCAAGGCACATGGGAAAATCAATAAGCAAGGAAGGTTAACCAAACTAGAAAAGCCAAACCATTAAAAAATTGTGATAACCATGCTTACCTTTGAAGCCAATACACGTCGACTAGAGGATTCTGGAATAATGTGTGGACTCTATGTGTCATCATCACAGTATTATTGCCATTGTACTAAGGATACTATGGCATCCTCCAGATGTCCAAAAGGTAACATGTGTCGACAATTTCCTTAGTCTCTGCTAGCCCCCCTATTGCTTGGGTTGTTGGATCATTAGTTATGAACTAATGACCAGTCTTGTAGACCTAGGCAATAAGGTCTCCACTATAACCTTGGCCACATTTGCAGATAAGTGTGACCATAGTATCATACTAAAGTTATACAATATGTAGGTAAGAAATTCCATTGCCCCTAGTCGAAACCATAGTGAACCCTTCTCCAAGACCATGTTGGGTAAAGGGGTGTTTATCTTTCATTGGCTAATTGGCTAATATAACATAGGATGCCAACCAACTCAAGAAAAATGAGTATGGGTTTTAGTAGGGCTTTGTAGGAGGAAACAACAACACTATTAGGAACATTTTACCACTTAGAATTTCTTGATCAATTTTACATAAGACATTATAGTTAGGGGTAAAATTAGCCACTATAAAAAACTCTAAAGTGTTTATTCAAATTTATCCAAAAACTTCTACAATAATGATATTAAAACCTCCATAGCCATTAAACTCTATAGCTAAAAAAATAGCCAAAATATCACAACTAAATTATACCTTAGTTCAAACCATGCATTAACATAGAAATCCTCAAAAACCTAGAAAATGACCATAGTAGAAAGCTTGCTAAAAATAGTATTTCCTTATTTCTCTTGAAACAAAATTTAGAGAATAATTAACATCTTTAGCCCTTCCTAGTAGCATAGGACATTACAAGAAAAAATTTTTAAGCATGTCAACGCTACCCATCTTCAAGGGGTAAAGTGTTACAACCACAATTAAGCCTAATTTACAAAAGCATGATAAAAAATTTATTAAAAATTCATCCTAGATTTGATTTTAATGATTACACCATGGAAGGAATTTTGAAATTTTAATATTTGCAACCATAACTAGTACAACCAAAATTCATTATCATTTTTACATAAAATGTAACTAAAATTACACAACCATGGTTGTCACCATAAACCCCCTTTCACGTAGGGTTAGCAAAAAATTCATCAAAAGTTAGTTTTGACTTCAAATGAATTTATTTTATCACCATTTTAAAGCTTAAATAGATCCATATGCATCCATGCATTAGAAAATTCAAAACTCTTGTTGTGGTTTTGGAAACATTTCATGGATATTCATGAAAATATGAAAAAAATGGCACAAGCCCTAATTGCACAACCTAACTAAAATAGCTATAAGTTCATCATTACAACTTCAAATTGAGAAAGATCATAACCATTAAAAACCTTAAACATAATTCCAAAAATATAAAACCTTAGAATACAAAAATATTTGTCCATTTTCATAATAAAAATTCATAACTTTACTTGATTTTTTCATCAAAAAAGCATTAGAAAACACAAAAGTTGCAAAACCTAATTTAATTTAGCCATGAATTAGAGCCAAAATAGACAAAAAACTTTACACCCACATTATAAAAATAAAAATAGAAGATGGAAGTTTGTAAAAAATTGATTTTGACAAATACTACAGCCTAGATCTAACAAAAATGGCTCCACCCCCAAATTGATGGAAAAAGCACATGAAACAAGAAGTGTATTTTCTCAAATAGAATCTACCAAGATAAGAATGACCAAATAGGCTTAGATCTATGTAGAAATAGCCAAAACATGAGGTAGGATTTCATTAGAATTTCATTCTACCCATTCCCTTAGTATAGATCTAAAAAAATGGTCCTTATTTTAGCTAGGAAAGCACAAAAATGGTTAGGAAATTAAAGAAAATGACTAGGAACAGCCTACCTTGTAGTGGTCATAGAAGATTCTTAGATTGAAATTGGCCTAGGTAGCTGGGAGATTTTTTGTGTAGTTATTATTGTGGTAAGTTTGGGCATAAGAAAGGTAATTTTCATGTAAAACATTATTACATGAATACTTTATCATATAATATGACTCCATGGTATTATCCAAAAGTACCTAGAAAGAATACCTTGCAAGTTAAGAAAGATTTATAGGATAAAACAAAAAGGAGAGGAGGAAAGAACTTACTCAAAGAACTTCATAAAGGGAAATAAAAATTTTGAGAAACAATATTTCTATATAAAGATTAAGGAACTCCGAAGAGATAACCTCATTTCCAATCTATGTAGACTTCATGATCTCTCTACTATAATTAAGATAAGTAGAGGTAAGTTTTTATTTTCATCTATTACATAAAATCTTTGTGTTTTATAAGTCCTATTATCCATGGTAGCAATCCCTCTAAGTCCCTGTCTATTCTACACAGATTCAACCAACCTTGAGTGTAAACATCTCACTATTATGATAGATGCCTCACCTAAGATGTCACATTTTTAGGATAGATGTCTCTCTGTGTTTTTTGATATTGGGATAGAAGTCTACATGTTTGATTAGATGTCTCAATTCATGGAAAAATCCTCAACAGTTTCATCTATTTCAAGCAAACACTCCTTTCTTTTCTCATTTTACTCCACTAAAAGCCTAGATGTCCAAGTGTAGTAGTCAACAGCCTCCTTGAAGGTGCATTTTAGTCCTCTATCTCCAAGATCCATTATTGATAAGAAGATAGGAATATTAAGAACTCATACTCTCAAGGGAAGAAATACTAAGGAAGCATCCTCAAGCAAAGAAACTACATATCTACCTCAGTTTCATTCTTTTGATGCTCAACATCAATTCAAGGTAACATGCTCTATATCTATTATTTTTGAAAGGTCTCTTAGTTTCCAACAGCATATCCAAAATGATTTGATGGTATTTTTTCAAGAAATTAATTAGGTATCTTTCATTACTATGAATTTCTATGTCCCTAAGACCTTAATTATAGAATTTTATTGTAATATTATTATCACTAATGCTTCTGTTGGGGCTTTCTCTTTTCTTTTTGATGTTATTGTGATTGAGATTACTCTTCAAGTACTTAATGTCATTCTTGACATTTCTATCTTTTAGGTACATAGGATTACCATTCATTGCATGTCATATATTTTCTCAAATGGTGTTATCTTTGTTTCTCATGATGAGTTTTTTAATGTTCTTTTTGGTTAATCACAATCCTTGAGAAGTGGTAAAGTTCTTAGAAGCCAAATGGTGTTGGATGTGTTCACCCTCTTTATTATGATCATTTATAACATATTTTTTAAAGGGGAAAGTTATAGTTAATTGCTACTAGTTCAAGCTTTTATTCTATAATATCTTCTCACTAGCCAGCTATTAGATTTGGGACATATCTTTTGTAGAGATATGTTGGAACTTTTCACTAGATAGAGAGCTTTTTGACATCCTCTTCTCATTAGTTTATTGATTTATTAAATATGAATTTTTAATCCTAATATGCCTCTTGAAAAAGATAAAATAAGTCTTACTAAATATTTAGATAAAAAGAGTAGTACTCATACAAGACCTGAAGACCAATCCTCTAGACCTTAGAAAATAAGAAGGAAGCAAGATTTATCACCTCCTAGGGCCTCTCCTTAGCTTAGGAGACTTAAGTCTATTAGTTTCCAAAAAAGTTAGCTCTCAAGAAGGCCATAAAACCTTTCACCAAAATCCTTGAGATGGCTAGAAAGAGTCTCTTTGACCTTCATAAGAGAATGGATGTAGTAGAGCAATAATTTGAGGAGATTACCACTCCTCTAATATCAAACAATGAGGAGGAATATCCCATATTAGCTAGGCACTTTATAGTAGCTAGGTCATCCTAGGTATATGACTTAGGAAATCTCTCTAATTTTAAGGATCTTGATGCACTACTAGCACAAGTCTAGAGGAAGTTATTTCATGATCCTGAGTAGGCTAGAACCAGCTCTCATGTTCATAAGGATGTTTCTTAATCCTTTGAGTAGCAAGTAATGTAGAGCACATTTTGGATCACATCTCATTGGGGATTAGATAATTCCATTACCTAGTAGAGAAAGGATGATTCCTCATTCTCTTGGTAGGCTTTATCTCATCCACCTACATCATCTTAGTTTTAGGTCAAGCTTCATCCCCAAATAGCTCCTATCATGATTTCCTCTTTAGACAATGATGATACATAGCATGTCTCTAATGCTAGTACCAATACTAGTAACGATGATGATGAAGAGGAGTCTTACAAGTTCATCGATGCAGCATCTAACTCCAATGATGGTGATAGTATAGATATCAATGACTAGAGGGGCTTTCTCTAACACTATAGTTTTTGGGTGATGTCAAAAAGGAGGATAATTTTATAATAGATGCTTTTTCTGATTATGATGGCCTCTTCTATTGATTACATGTGCAGAGATCTAGACATATGTTGTTTTATGAAGATGTTTTTGTTACATGTAGGTATATGATCATTTCTGTGATATTGTAGTCTATATTGGGCATGTTGATGCTTTATATATTATGGATGGTATATATGTTATGGAAAATTTATGCATTGAAGATAGGTTATGCTTTTGATGTTTGGTTTATCCTCTTAGCTATATCATATGATGGAGTTCTCATGATTTTTTTTTTAATTTTTTATGTGATCTCATGTAATTAGGATCAATGGATATGAGCCTTGCCTCCTTTTCCCTTCAACATCTCTTGCTACTATAGGAATATATATGCCTTAAATGTTTTTACTTTTACATATATTATGAAATGTGTTAACCCATTGTTTAAATTTTTGGACATCATCAAAAAGGGAGTGATTATTGAAATTCTGGTATGTCAAAACCTTAGAGAAAATGGAGAATGTGGAAATGTGTTTGAAATATTGTAGGAATAAGAAGGAAACTAGAACAATATGATTGAATGATAGTTGAGGTAAAATGAGACCTACATTAAAGATGTTAAAATACAAGGTAGGATGGTAAAATGAGAGCTAGGATGTAAATAGAGTCTATGAATGAAACGAAGATGTTACAAAGACTATCAAGATGCCAAAATGATAGAGAAACATTCCAAAATTCAAAGTAGACTTTTAGGCAAGATGTCTCCAATTGATAGTAGATGTCTCACACACAATAAAGAGATCTTGTGTTAGACTTTTCAAGGTAGAAATCTCAATTTTTAGGTAGATGTCATTTTAGAATTGAAAGTAACTTTAGTGAGGCATTTCAACTCTTAATTAGACATCCAATATAGTCATTACATGAGTTCCAAGGAGCTTTTGGAAACTCAAAGAGTATAAGACAAAGTGGAATTCTTGAAAAATTTGCAAGCATTGTTCATTAAATATCATTCATTGTCTTCATCAAGTGGATTGATTTTGTAACTCATTGTTCCTATTATTTGTAATTTTTTATATAAATTGAGAACTTCATTGAAAGAAATTTGTAAATTGAATTACATTCTCTCCTTGACTTTTTCCCTTTTGTAAGCCTACTCTTTTGATGTGCTTCTTGTGAGAAGGCATCTTGTAAGCTTATTGAAAGCTTGTAGGATTTAGTATGTTTGTAATGGTGAAATACTCTACTACAAATATCATGTTTTATAAAGGTTGTGGGATCCTTCAAATCAATTTTTTAAGCTTGCTAGGACCCTACAAGATTGAGTGTTTGTCTAGCGAGAAAACACCATATGCAAAGCTCAAAACTTTATAAAGGTTTTGGAGTCCTCAAAACTACATTTTTCTAAGGAATAAAGTCCAGATGTATGCAATGATTCTATCCTTCAAGCAAGAAGATATACAAGTTTGGCAAACACATAAAAATTATATATGATTTTTGGTGACTATAGCTATTTTAAATAGGGAAACTTGTTCCTCTTCTAAGTTCTCAGTCCTCAAACGTTTTCTATACCATGATGTCATTTAGTTTTAAAATGCATATGCAACCTATCAATCAATCATGATCTACACTTTTAGTAATTACATGCTAGGATTACTGAATGATTATGTTGATGACATAGTCATAAAGTCCAAGATGATCAATGACCATGCACAATGACCTAAATCTAATACTTCAATGATTTATCAACTACAAGATTTGAATTAATCCTAAGAAGTGTATATTTAGCATTAAAATGGTAGTACCTACTAATCTTAAGGAACTAAAAAGACAATAAAGTAAATTTCAATTTATTCGTATGTTCCTCTCAAGACTTACAAATAAGCTATAACTCATGCATCACTTGCTCAAGAAGGGAGTTGACTATGAAGTGACTAACCAATGCTAAGAAGCATTTAACAACATTCAACAAGAGTTGGTTCAATTTTCCACTATGTACCTACCTCAGAAGGACAAAAAATTTTACATCTACCTTGTAATTTTCAACACATTCATGGCCTCTTTGTTTACATTTTGGTATCTCAAAAGCTTGAAAAATGAAAAATTTAGAAAATTTATTTTTGATCATAGTCATGCAGGACCATGAAAGAACATGATGAGCAAGGACTTCAAATCAAGAATCAAGAGTTTAAAAATGAGAGCTGAACTAGAATAAGAGCTACATTGAAATGATGAAATGGAGATTAAAGTAGACAAGATAAGAACATGAATGGAAATGAATTCTATGAGCCAAATGAAGGTGTTCCAAGAACTTATGGGATGTTGATCTACTAAAGAAATGACTCATGATCCAAACTATGAACTTATGGGATGGATGTTCATTGTTAATAGTGGATGTCCCACTTGAAGAATGGACATCCAAGGGTTGACATTCATATGTATACATGCATATTCTAAGTAGATGTCTCTCCTAAATTGAAAAGTAGTACAAATAGGCATCCACACTGAGAGATAGACATCCATACTAGAAGATGAACATCCATACCAAAAACATAGATGTCTCTACTAGCCATTACCTAGTTGTTGGCTAGTCATTGGAAGAATTCTGAGAAGTTTTTAGAAACTCAAAGGGTATAAGACAAAGTGAAATTCTTTGGAAATGTGCAAGTATTGTTCATTGAAAAATCTATCCTTGGCTACTCGAAGAGAGTTGGGTTTTATTCTTCATTCATCCATCATTTGAATGTATTGTATGTAGTGAGCTTTCTTGCAAGGATTTTGTAAATTGAGTTACATCCTTTTCTTGATTCTTTTCTTCTTTCTTTTAATCCCTATAGGTTTGATTTTCTTCTTACAAGAAGGAATCTTGTAAGCTTATAGAGATCTTAAGGGATTAAGTGATTTTGCAGTGATAAACACTTAGGAGTAGAGCTCACATTTTGTAAAGATTATAAGATCTTTTAAATTACATTTTGAGCTTATTAGGACATTTCAAGGTTGAGTGTTTATCTATCAAGAAAACATTCCAAGTAGAGCTCAAATCTTGTAAAGGTTTTGGTATCCTTGAAATTACATCTTTCTAACAAATAAAGTCTAGAGATGTGCAAGGATTCTATGCTCTAAGTATGGAGGTACTTACGTATGGGAATCTTGTAAGCATTATGTGTGATTTTTGGTTGCCTTGGTTGTTTCAATTAGGGAACTTATTAACCTCTCCTTCTAGGTTCTTGATCCTCACTCTCTTTTCTATTAAAATTAGAATGATGAAGTAGATATTATTATTTACTATTTGAGTCATGCATTAATAGCCTATGAGACTTATTACACTAAGGTTCCAAAGTATTGTTTAGCCCTAGTCTTCTCTTTGAAGAAGTGGAAACACTACCTCTTGATGATCTAGGTCAACATCATATGTAAGGATAATGTACTAAGAGCCATAACAACCAATATATATAAGATTAGTTGAATAGCCTAGCAAAAGACCATAGCAACCAAGTTTGACCTACATCACATCTCTAAGGTCTCAACGAAATGTCAAGCTATAGCAGCTCAACTTACAACTTTTCCAATTAAGAACAATACAACCATAGATCCTAAATTCTTGAATGAGCATGTCAACATCATTAATGAGATATAGGAAGGATACGAGGCCATCATGCACTTTAATAGAGCTTTAATTACCCATGGAGCCAACGCTACTACCATCTTAACATTTTCCTCTAGTGAGATCCAACCTTTCTCTTATTGTTTTGAATTCCCATGTACTAACAACATAGTGAAATATAAAGGAATTATCAAAGGAATGATGGAATCTTGTGATTGAGAAATCACATGTTTAATAATAAAAGGTAATTTTCAACTTGTTAACCAAGTAATCGAGGTCTATGCATGCAAAGCCAAACACTTACAATCTTACTATGACCTAGCCAAAAAGTTCATGCTATAGTTTATAGGTGTTGGTATACTATACATTCCTCAAGCCAAGAACACCTTAGCCTATGCCATTTCAACCTTAGTATTAAGTATGATTCTATATGTGTTTAGCAAGTTATCTTTCTTGATGAAGAACTATGCTATTCCCATCACACAAAACATTGAAGGAACCTCTATAGTTTCCATTAATAATTTTCCTCAACAAGATGGGTATGAAGACATTATGTTTTACTTAATGGATGATGAACCTCCAAATAATCTAACTACCTATCAAAAGAACACTAGATGTAAATGATTAAGATAATTTGTCCTCATGTTGATAGCAAATTATCTTGAAGGTCCTACAATGGCATATTGTTAGTATGCTTGGTCAAAGCAGAAGTCCTTAGAGTCCTTAAGCAAGTTCACAATGGCATATGTGAATGAGACTCAATACACTAAGGTTCAAATGTATTGTTTAGTCCTGGTGAAGAAGAAGTGGAAACACTACCTCTTTAGGATCTAGCTTAACATGATATCTAAGGATAATGTGCTAAGGGCCATAACAACCAATATATATAAGAGTAGCTAAATAGCTTGGTGGAAGACCATAACAACCAAGCTTGGTCTCAGTGAAATTTCAAGCTATAGTAGCTCAAATTACAACATTCCCAATTGAGAACAACACAACCATAAATCTTGAGTTCTTAAATGAGCATGTCAACATCATTACTACAAGGCCATCATGCACTGTAACAGAGCTTTAAGTATCCATGGAGCCTCTAGTGAGATCCAACCTTTCTCTTATCATTTCAAATTTCCATGCATTGACAACATAGTGGAATATAAAGGAATTATCAGAGGAATGATGGAATCTCATGACCAAGAAATCACATGTTTAATAATAGAAGGTAATTTGCAACTTTTTAACCAAGTAATTGAGGTATACACATGTAAAGCTAAACACTTAAAACCTTACTGTGACCTAGCCAAAAAACTCATCCTATAGTTTATAGATGTTGGTATACTATACATTCCTCAAGTCAAGAACACCTTAGCTGATGCCATTGCAACCTTAGCATTAAGTATGATTCTATATGTGTTTAGCAAGTTATCTTTCTTGATGAAGAACTATGCTATTTCCATCACACAAAACATTGAAGGAACCTCTATAGTTTGCATTGACAATGTTCCTCCATAAGATGGTTATGAAGACATTAGGTTTTACCTAATCCATGGTGAACCTCCCAAGAACCTAACTATCTATTAAAAGAATACTATATGTACATGGTTAAGATAATATGTCCTCATGTTGATAACACATTATGTGAAAGGTCCTACAATGGAATATTGTTAGTATGCTTGGGCAAAGAGAAGTCCCCATAGTCCTTAAGTAGGTTCATAATAGCATATGTGGAGGACATATAGGACCTAGAGCCATGGATGAAAATATTAGATGCTTAGAACACTATTAGACCTATATGAAAAGTGACCACCTACAAAAGGTTAAAAATTATCAAAACTTTCAATAACACAACAACTTGATATATGTGTTTTCAACTGAGTTACATACTACTCAAATCATGTGGTCATTTCAATTATGGTGAATCAACATTATTAGACCTATAACATCCAAGTTGTTAACAAGACATAGCTTCATCATCACCACAACCAAATATTTTACTAAGTGGACTGAAGCTATTTCACTAAGGAAAATATATCAATAAGTTTATAAATTCATATTAGATAGCATATTATCCCATTTTGGCTTATCTTTAACTATCATTACAAATAATGAACCACAATTCATTAGCTAGGAAATGCAAATCTTTTGTCAACTATTAGCTATTAAGCATTCCTTTTCATCATCCTACTATCAACAAGAGAATGGAAAAGCCGAAGCCAGCAACAAGGTCATCATAAACCTACTTAAGATGATGGTAAATAATATCAAATGAAAATGGTATGAACAAGTCATATATGCACTTTAGGCCTATAGGAAAAGCTTCAGAACTACAAATGGAGCTACTGTATAGCCTTATTTATGAATATGAAGCTATTTTTCCTCTTGAATTGTAGGTCTCATCATTAGGAATAGTTCTATTTGACTTCATCAATGATAAGAAGAATATGAAGCTATATATCATTGACCTTATTTTTGTGAAATAACAACAAATACAAACATTGGTCCATATCTAACAATATTAAGAGAGGCAGAAAAAATAGTATCATCATGATCTAAATAAGCAGAAATTCAAGGAAGAAAACCTTATTCTCAAGGCAATCTACGAACATATGGACAAGTTCTCAGCCAATTGCAAAAGAGCTTGCTTAGTCACCAAAGATGACGGAAATGGAACATTCAAACTAATGTAGATTGATAGGAATGAATTGATTAGTCTAGTCAACCATTCCTATCTTAAACCTCATTGTATCTAACATTGACCTATTTTCTTATAGCCTTTTTTTATCTTTTTTTATATCTTGGTATGAATGATCAACATCAAAAATCTTTGTAGCCTACAACAAGTGATCTTGAGTGACCTATTATTTCTTTCTGGCATCTCAAAAGATTGCAAAATTTGTATAAATCTATGAAACAAAGTACAAATTTTTCATCTTTTACTAGTTGTAATCAATGGTGGCCTATATATACTTGTTATCTCATGTAGCATTATGCAAATTCCTATTAATCACATGTATTCTTTGACTTATTTGTTTTTTCCTTTTAGAGTTGTACTTGCAGGATGAATCCAAGAGTCACTGTAGAGGTGTGACTCATTGCAATAATGAGTTACCATGTGATCTTACATCATTTCTATTGTCCTTTTTGAGCCAGAATCCCATAGCCAAATTGTAGCCTTTCCTACCTTGATAATAATGAAAACCTATGTTTGACACTCATGCACCAAGGCCATGTGACATCTCCTTCAACATGCTTTACATGAAGTTTGTTGAGTGTAATGCATCTCATTCAACAAGAAAACAAAACAAAAATCGACCCTAGTAATAAAACCCAATGAAGGTTTTACCAATTTAAAATGAAAAAAATTGGGAGAGAAAATTTCCAAGAAAGCCAAGAGGCAAATCTATCCTAAAGCTAATGAAACAAAAAAATCTAAAACATAAGATCCAAGTTATCAAAGAAGCTAAAGAATGGAGTAACTAGTAGTTCAATCACGAAGCATGAAGACCCTTTTAGCTAATACATATGTTACCACCATATCATAGCCATGATGTTAACATTTGGAATTGATTGTTAGCTAATGTGACCATCCTCTCATAGTCAATATAACTATAATCTCATCTTAAACATTTAACATATCATCATGACCATATTTCACCATCATGAATACTCATTGGCATGATTTGATAGCTACTAAATCGAATGTGGAGATGGAGCATTTGTGATAAATCTATGATAGTGTTTCATATTCTTCATTTATGTCTCTCAAGCCATTCCTTCAAACATAAACAAAGAGGACTGAATAAAACACCTCATAGAAAATTCATGTTACGCATAATATTCCTTAAATCTAGATTTACATTTTAATTTGATGAAAATTTAAAAGAAAAAATAATTATCTTATTTTTCCATCAAAATTCCTACACTATGGCCTTGTTTTTGGCAAATTTTTAAGCATTTTTCAATACGTAAAATGAAATTTATAGTCCATAAGTTGGAACTTCATTTAAGCTAATGTCTAAAGGTCCAAATGATAATACATTATGTAGATTTGGTAGGAAAAGCCAAAAAACGTTGGTAGCCCACATGTTGGAATTTGGGTCATGAAAATAGGTCAAATATGTTGCCAAATTTTGTAGGAAAAGCTTCACATGTTGGTGATCAAACACTATAATTTTAGGTGGTGGAAAGTACAACATACGTTGGTATTTCATGTCTAAAAGGTTAAAAAACATTGATATTCCATACATTGTAGATTTCTACCACAAAAGACATCAGAAATATTGCAAGAATGTTAGAAATTTACTAAAAATTAACTAGAACTAAGTGAGAAAAAAATTAGCAAATGTATGAGCTATTAAAATCATAATCTTCACCATTTTTTCATTTAGGACAAACTTGAGACCTTCGTAGCAATGCAAACATTCAAGAGTCCATAATCATTTTTTCCCAGCACAAATAATTGGAACAAGGAGAATCCATGGAGAAAAAATTTCAAGAGTAGATTACTAAAAAAAGACAAGTGTAGATTAGTTACAGTGCACATCCTATTATCTTCATCTGACTTCAAGGATATCTTTTTGTTCTTGGCCTTTTATAGCCCATAATCTATTTTTCCTAAAACTTCATTTTCATAGATTATTTAATAAAAACGTTTTAGTTTCTTTGTTTTTTCATGTTATTTAGCACTTGAAATACTATTTCATACATTTTCATTTATTTTGGTAACATTTTGTAATGGATGTTTAAGTCCTTATGTCATTGGCAAGACTATTTAAGATGCTACACCAACCACCAAAAAGAAGAAGGTGAAGAAGAGGAAAAAGAAATGAAGAAATGATGTTGGATTAAGAAAATATAATCCTTTTACTCTTTACTATTCTTCATTTGTTTCAAGTTTTATTCATCATAGGAATGCAAGGAAATAATTCATAGGAGATGCTTAGATGAAGGAAGCATGATGAGGCATGAGGACAAGCCTTCATGAGTAGGAGAAGCTAAAAACCAAAATCCCAAATGATACCCATTCTCATGTTTTTAATGCATTGAATCTTGATTATTGTGATAATTTTTATGGCCTTGAGTCATGGACTCATCACACCTTCTAGCTTATGAAAGGTCATAAAGTATGAAATGTTTGAGGATGGAAGAGCTAGTGTAGGGACACCTCTTCTAATCCTATTGTTTTATCCTACATGTATGTTTTATAGGTTTTGAACTTGAGGAATACATCTTGGAAGGATAGAAGATGAGAGAAGATAGCTCAACCAAATGTGATACTTCTTAAAGATACATTGCATGCAAGATGTCTTTGCCAAAAAGGAGATGTCTTGGCACCAAAGGAGATGTCTCACAAAAATAGTAGATGTCTTTCCTAAGAGCTAGATTAACACAAAGATGTCTTCCCAAGGTTAGAGATAACCTAGAAAAATGGGAAAATCTCTAAATACATTTATCCCAATTTAGGAAATAGTCAAAACATGATAAAAAAGGATGAAATAGTTAGAATGAGATGAGAAGGCTTGGAAAACATCTAGAGAATCTTAAGTTGAGTTGAGTCAAGATATCTAGGTTTCTTGTCTTTGAGTTATGCATAAATATTGATTTAATTATTCATTATTAAAATGATAACACCTTATTCATGAGCAAGAGAGGGAGATCATGAGAGATGAGGGAGGAGAGTCTATGCAAGAAGAAAGCTTGTGCAAGGAAATTGAGTGAGAGGCAAGGGAAAGCACTTAAGAAAGGTTAAGAGAATATTTTATATGTATCTTATCATAAGCTTTGGCTCAATGGTGCATAATTGAGGATTAAGAGAGAACAAGCATGCCCTATAAGATCCTTGGAAAAGTTGTTAGTTGAGCTTGGCTCCTCATCTTTAATGTAATTTCTCTATATTATGAATGTTTTCTTAATATAAGGAAGGTTTTCTTGAGTTCATTGTGTTGTTCATATTTTCTAAGCTAGATCTACCTGAAACT
Organism: Gnetum montanum; assembly: GCA_015680685.1. Taxonomy (NCBI): domain Eukaryota; kingdom Viridiplantae; phylum Streptophyta; class Gnetopsida; order Gnetales; family Gnetaceae; genus Gnetum; species Gnetum montanum. The sequence goes on along the minus strand of MNCI01023176.1, from coordinate 17,707 downwards.
TATGGATTGGATCCTATTTGGATATATCAACTTGCACATCACTACACTAGTCAACTATGTTATATGGTAAAATGGAGGAATAATAATTCATGCATTGGCTAATCACTAATGTTGCGATATGAGTAGGTGACAACATGCACAATGAACTAGGAAGGACAATAGTATATTTTTCATAGTATAATCAACTATAGTTTGATTACTAGGATATGAATTCTACAATGTGAGTTTTATAGCATATATTATGTAGCTTGATTTTCTAGAATCTAGAGTCAAGAAAGAAAAAAATTCTAGCAAATGGAGAAATAACATAAAATAGGGATTTTCAGTCATGCAACATGATATCATAATCAAGAATTTACATTGTGTATCATAAACTAGGAATGAAACAATGTAAATAGAGAAAATAGTAAGATAAGAGATTTATGCTAAATACTGGAAAACATAGTGGCAATGTAGACAAACACTGAAGGACCTTGTTCTAGCACTAGCAAACTATAGTAGCGAAAAGATTCAAGTGCAAGAAGACCAAGGATTCTCTTATAGAAATACAATTTTAGCCCCAAACCTACATAGGTCTAAGTAGTAGATCTATAATGCCTTAGATGGTCTTGTAATAAACCTCAATCACCTAAGAATTTATGGACCAATAATGGATATGGTGCATGTAAACAAGAAGAAAAAGCATGTGTAAACAAAGAAAACTTATCATATCTAACATATTCAAAAACTAAAATGAGAGAAATGTAAACTAGAAATAGAATAAAGATAACTAAAAAATATTGTAAATTTGTATTAAAATATGCATAAAAAATTTTAGAAAGTGCATATTTATGTATAGAGGATCTAAGAAATGTTAGATTCTTGGCTATAAGGGAAATGCTTCATGGATTCTATGGTCATAAAAACTCATTAGACGTTTTCTAACTCTAGAAGGAATCTATTTTTAAAAATGATGGAAGAACTATTCCACACATGGAACTATCTAACCTACCACAAGATTTTACTTCCCAATGTGTTTTTACTTTGTAATTATCCTATTGCTGGGTAGGCTAGTTTATGACTCTTCTTTTAGAGAAAAAGAAGGGAAACTATTGTAGGTTACAGGATCAATGGAGATTAAGGTTGAAGATTGTCATTATTTTTTATGTTATTTCCTATTTTCAATTTCTAAGGTGCTCTCAAGATCTCAAAGTCTTCTTAGAAGCTTCAAAGTATCAAAATTCCTCAATAAAGTGATGGAGGACATTTATTTGTGTAGTGTACTTTCTAGCATATTTTTCAAAATATGCTATGAAAAAATTTATGATAGGTAGATTTTACTTTTTACATTGAAATTACATCTATGAGACTCTAAGTAGAAAGGCCATAAAATAACTTTCCAAAAGGAGTTTTAGTGATGCTTTCATGCCTAATCTCTAGTTTAGAGCTATAAGCAAATCATGTAAGCAAGGCCTTGATGTCTTAGGCTACAAATGAATTTCTTTTAATGTATTTAAATTTTTAAGACCATTTGCATCCAAAAGATCTAACATAAATACCAATGGTTCATGAATATCCTCAACTACCTAGGGATCTAAAAGATTCCTCCTAGATGGAACAAATGAAAAATACAATAATTCCAACACCAATTTAGGCCTTACCTATTCATCAAAGAACATCTTCATAAGATATTTTTTTAATGACCTCATAAGCTTATGCATTCTAGAAGAGATCCAAGATTTCATATTGGATCATACACACCATGGTATATATGGTCGGTACTACATTGGAAAGAGGATCATAATGAAGTTACTTCTTGTAGGCAATTCATAACAAAACATGTGTCATGATGCTCAATATTTTAGGAATTGATGTAATAAGTGATAACATGAAGAAGGTATGTCCTCACATATGGATAAATCATAATAATGGATCTAGCCACTAGATCTTTTTATCATATGGAGGATTGACTTCATTAGTTCCATCTCTCTAACCTCCAATGAAAAAGCTTACATCATTGTATGTGTACACTATTACACACAGTGGATAGAAGCTACTACTATTAAGAATTTTTCATCAACTACTATAGAAAACCTTTTTTAATATAATATTCTACACAAGTTTGATATTTCTTGAATATTTATCTCTAATAATGATATGCATTCTATTGGTAAGGTCTTTAAGAGTTTATTGGAATCTTGTATAATTAATCATAAATTAACTTTCCCTTATCACTTATAAGCTAGTGACAAAAGAAAAGGTACTAACTATAAAATTATTAAAATAATTAGAAAAGTAGTTAGTAGGTATAAAAGAGACTAGGCCATTAACCTCAAAGACGCTCTTTATACCAATTGGACAATATGGAAAAATCCTATTGATTACATTCCATTAAAGCTAGTATTTGGATTAAAGCTAGTATTTGGATAGGTTCCATGACTATCCATTGATCTTAAAATGAAAATCTTAGGTAATATTGCATATTTTGATATAACCTTAGATTGCACATAGAAAGAGATGTTGTTCAACCTTAATATTCTTGACAAGAATTGCAAAATTACCTTGATGTGTAATGAGTTAGAACATTTTTATACCAAGGTTCGCCATGATGTTCACACAAGAAGGTTTGATTTTAAACTTGGTGATAAGGTCTTCTATTTTAATGCATTATACATTGCCCATATGGATAAATTTTAATTTTAATGTAGCACATATCTACTATGCAAATGAGCTCTATAAAATATTCCTGATCAATGAATAACACTTGAGGATATTGTGGTAAGAATCGTCTTAGTAATAGAATCCAACACAGCATAATACAAAACTAATCCAAGCAATTTTTTGAGTACCTAATGGTCCAATAAAACTAATCTTTCAAATAACCTTCCTCAAATCGAAAGGAAACTTATAGATCATGGGAAAAATCTAATAACCTAAGCTAAATTTTTTTTATAAAAATTATTAAATTAAAAGTAGAAAAAACATATATGCATGAAATAGCAAGTAGAAAATAAGAGATTATACAAAAATCTATATAAAGAGAAACATAGCATGTGGCAAGAAGATAAAATAAATTAGCAATGAGATGCAAACTAGAATAGATCTAATCTATTAAAATGTTAAACTAAGGGAAATGTAAGGGAAATGACAACTAGATCCATAGTAACTCTAGATCATACTTAGATAGAAATCCTAAAGAAAAAATCCCAAATTATAGTGAAAAGAGAAAATCAAAAATCTATTAAAAAAGATATTCTAGAACATGTACTAGGGATCAGAGACATCTCAAAAGAAGTTAACTTATCCTATTCTTTTTCCAATGCATGCATCTGATGCAACTCTAATGAGAACAATAGCATATTCAATAGTTGATAAAGAAAAGAAAAGAATCAGATTAGTTTATTAACTTTATTAGAAGAAATTTCTCCATATGCGAGGAGGAAAACATAAAGGGGATATAATGCATCAATAGGAAAATAATGTAAGAGAAAAAAAGAGTAGTTATTCTATATAGAGGTAGTCTTTAGAGAGAGATTCCCAAATTAGTAATTGTAAAGAACACTAACTACACCAAATACTATAGAAGCTACAACTACTTAAGAGATCTCTAAAAACCTCTATGAAGAAAAATGCCAACTAAAAGATTTGAAGGGCTAACCATTTTTTTTTTTTTGGAATATCCTTCTATTTATTAGCTGAAAATACCTCATGGATTATGTAGAAATGACATGCCAGAGCCTATAGAATCTTCTAGAATATTTTAGAAGCTTTTCGATAGGATACTTGATGTATAGAAATGAAAAATAATAACAAATGTCAAATGCAAGATTGACACTAGATATTGAAGAGTTGACATGCTAAAAAGGTAAAATTTGATGCTAGATATCAAAAGTAGATCTCACAAGGGATGTTAAAATTTAAAGATAAAATTAACATTAGAATTAATGTCATATGTTGAAACCTGAGAGAAAGTTACAATGATGTTGCTGATAACATGAAACATCATTTATAGTAAGCTAGAAATAGAAATATAGAAGCTATACTAGAGATGATGTAGAACATTGAATCTAGACTATTAAAGATGGTCTTAAATATTAAATACCATAGAACATAACTAGGACTCTAACATAGGTAGAAAATGCTAATGTTGGTGCAACATTACCTCTTCTTGATGGATATTGTTAAATATTTGAAGGAGAATCTATCAAGAAGAGACACAAATTGGTAGTTACAAGAGGATTAGATTTAGTCGGATGATAGGGAAGACATTTTGGGACATCATTAGTACATCTATGATAAATTTCTACATCATAGAAATGGGGTGCGACTTCATTTCATAAAGCACACACATGAAATAAAGGTAAAACACTACCAAACCCACTTAATTCTCTCAATCACATCCTCACTAGAGTAACGTTGAGACATTCCTTTGGCTTGATTAATGTAAATCATGCAAATAGAGAGAGATAGAGAAAGAAATTAAGATACTGGAAAGTAAAAATATAGGGAAATAAAAAGTAGGCAATCATATTAGAAACATCACCAATACATCAATGATGGGGTTTTGTGTTAGAGAAGTGGGACATAGCTAGATATGTAAAGCCAACCTCTCCCTTATCTCACTTATATGCAGATTTTATAGTTCTTATATCACTCTACACTTGATTAGACGCGATATCGCATGTGCCACGATATCGTGTATCACTATATTGCATCCCATGCGATATCGCGTCGTCCCTTGCGATATCACGTATGCGATCTCGTGGTCTGCCGCCAAATCTATAAATAAGAGGCAGCACTCCCCTCATTTATGATCCTAGGCTTAAAGTAGGGAAACTTTGGTAGTTTGATCACTCCAGAGAGAGAATATTTTCTATGTGCCCGCAGTAGGAGTCCCCAAGTGAACGGATCTTTATTCGAGCAGCTTTGTACCTGAACGCAACTTTTGTACGACAATAAAGACGAGCTTTGTGGATAAACCTTACAGTGCATGGAATAGGTTTATTACTTGTTATTTATTACCTATTATTTTTTACCTACATTAGCACGGAATGAGTACAACTTGATTAGGAGCATTGATGAATGTGTACGGCTAATCAAGGAATTGGCTACTCATCGTGATTAGTATCTCTCACCCTAAAATCCTAGAATATGGGATGAGTACGACTTGATTACAAGCATCTACGAATGTGTACAGCTAGTCAAGGAATTGGCTGCTCATCATGTTTAGGCTAGTTAAGTGCCTCAATACAACCACTTCGAGCACATGCGTTATGTGTGGTGATCCTAGTAACAATTAGCTTTTGGTAGCCAAAATTGCATAGTTTAGGGTGTGTACGGTAAGTGGAAATGGATGTTGATGATAGTTAATTTAGACTTAGTCCTTAGTTAGAGTTAGTTAGCTTTCTCAACCCTTCGCTCTTAGCATAGAAGACATAAAACCATAAAAGACCATAAAAATCATATACCTTGGACTTACTTAACCATACACCATGACAACAACAAGTCTGGGAAGATAATGAATGATTAACCCCAAGTGTTCCATGGGACGTTTAGGCATTTAGTCTATGGAGTTCAACAAGATAACGTGTGCTATGCTCGTTTCGTATGGTTGAGTGTAGGGGTACCTTGTCACTCATCATTGGCGTCGTTTCCAAGGACTAAGTGTTTGTGCGCCGAATAGAACATGAGGGATATCACTCACATTGTTGTGAGCCTTAACGAACCTTCGGGTTAATCAAGAT
>MNCI01023171.1:22232-32844 GCA_015680685.1 Gnetum montanum | reverse complement strand
CTTAACACTAAAACTAAGAATTGAAAAACTGCCTATCGGAACTATCTACCTCTTATTTATAGATGAGGAGACAGGCTGCAAGATTGTAGTTAACTAAAATGATGACTCATCATACCCCCATGACTGAATGAAAACTTGTTCTCGAGTTACAGTGAGAACAAGCTCCATTGATTACACAGTGGATAGGTATAGGATTATTGAATGGTGAGAATGGGTTTATGCCACAATGTGGAATCAAAACAAAATTGAGACACAACACAAAGAATGCGAAAGGAGATCCTACAACTACAAAATTGGTGGAACTCATGTAGTTCCTGGTGGCAGTGGCTCCTCCATAGGTGCTTTCCCCTTGTCTTGTGCTCCAGGTCTTGGGATCTTGTGCTGTCCATGCTAATGTTCTGACGTTTGATGGAGTCGGCACCTTCCATGGGCAGGGTAGTTGCAGAAACATTTCATTTTCCTTGACATACTAAGCTACAAACACCCGTCGTTCCTCCTCGTAGGCTCTGGCTTTGTCTTTGTATTCTTGAAAATCTGCAAGCCGTCAAGCCAAATATGTTGCAACAAATTTTTGTCCTTGGTAGCTTGCTTTCACCACCTCAAGTTTAGAATTTGCAATCTCTAGTTTTTGCAATATCTTCTTGCGTTCTGCAAATTCTATTTCACATTTGTTGTAGGTGGTAGCTACCTGTTGTTCGAGCTTTGTTCTTGAGTGTCCTGCTGTTAACATGGCAAGGTTGGCATACCACAGGTTTGCTAACTCCATGTATTCTGTAAGATCCTAGATCTGCAGGTCCCGGTTCTTAACTTCCGCCTGGTGGGCGAAGGCATATGTGTCAATATGGCCGGCCAGTCAATGTGTTGAGCACTGATAGCATTGATGTGGGCCTTGGCCATATGGATCTCCTTCTCAAGGATCTGTTTGTACATCCCCACCTAGTCCCGAAAGTGCTCCTTTAACTTTTCATGCTATTTAGCCTCATTTTGCCATGCGCTTATTTCGATAGCTGTCTTTTGGCAAATGGTGCGTACCTCCTCCATTGAGAAGGTTTAATTCTCCCTAGCTAAATGACTCATGTCTTAGTTGACCTAGATGAATTGTTCTTGCAACTAATAAAAGTGTTCTTCGAGAACATTCTTTTGCTTCTCCATAGAGGTCAACTGAAGGTTGTCAGCAACAAGCTACTTGTTTTCCTCTTGTAAGGCCTTAAGTACCTTGTTATGTGCATGAGTTTGCGCCTGTGCTGCAGAGGCATCCCAAACAGCCTTCTCTTTTTCTTCTGCTACCTTCTTATTCTCTGTTAGTAGTTTGGTTAGTTGCTTAGTTTTGAAGTTGTCCAGCTGGTCTGTGGGAACAAATTGCAAAGGGTCTCGCTATGCTGCTTGCAGGGTCATGAGATTTTCTTGCAATTTCTGCATCTCTACTTCAGCATGCTCATCCCTCACCTCTATCAAGACCAGCTTCCCCTTAGTGGAAATGAGGTCTAATTGAATTGCTATGACATCTTGAGGAATGTCAAATAGGGACATCATTACCTGTCCTATTTGTAGCAATCAATCAAGCGCATCCTCATGTTTTGTAGGAGTCATTGATGTTTTGGCCAAAGTTTGAGCATCCCATGCCCCTATGAGATCTGCCGGTGGCACAACAGGTACATTGAATGATTCTTTAATGTGATTTGCGACCACTTCTATGGCTCCCGTTGCATCCTGGTGTTGCATGACCACCACTGTGGTCCCTTCACCAGTTTCTAATTGCACTTGGAAAGATGCAGTGTTTCCCAAGAATTTTTGTGACCAAGTACTCTCCCCTCCTCTAGTATGGATGGACACTTTACCCCTTGCATGATCCAAAGAAACCATGGGTTGTATGGCATCGTTAATTATGTGGAAGAGATTTGTGTCATCATGACTTCCCCAACTAACTGTCTCAGCAATGGCCCTGAGATGGCTCATCGACGATTTGTAATCTTGTAGCCGCGGTGGTTGATCCTAGCCCGTGCTAGCCCCTACTTCTTATTGTTGGCTGGGTCTGGTACTTGGAAGTTGGCTAGGTCCTGCAAGTTGAGTTGCAGTTGGTCTAGCCATCTGTTCTTTTTCTTGTTCTGGTCCCAGCGTCTCACTAGTGATTTTCCTTGCCTAGGCCATGGATTTTTCCAAAGGGAGCAACTTAGGCACATTTTCAATGGGCTATGAAACAAAACCATGGAAATCCTTGGGGTTTATGCCTAAGGAAGATTTTTTGAAATGATCGTCCATCACACCCAAAGATTCATCGATCAAGTGGAAAAAGAAGAAGGTGAACTAAAGAAATGAGAATCAGCCAAGGAGTATAATAGAGATCCATCTATTAGAAAGAGAGATGCACATGTGTGTGATCAACACAAGGAAGAAACCTTAGAGGAGGAAATACAAAAGAAGATACTACCTATTTAGAAATCTATTACAGATATTGCAAACAAGGTAGAAAAGATGTGGGATTTGATAAATGAAAAGTTTACAATAGCTTTAAAAATTATGGAGGAAAAAACTAACCAAGTCTTTTAGCAAAGGCAAGGAGAAGAAGAGGAAAAGAGATTTTAGAAAAAAAGGACTATAGCTTTAGTGGAAGACTATTCAGGTACAAGCTTAGATGAGGAAGAAGGATGTTCCATGTGCTAGTATGACCACCCTAAGGGGTGTTGCCCTGTCATGGCACATTTGCAAGAAATGAGGGCATATGCATTAAACCTAAGATTCATCAAGAAGAAAATGCCCAAATGGTTACCTTATCCTCAAGGTAACTAACAACAAACCTTCCTACTAGCTTACTACTTTAGTGGAGCTTATCCACATCCATATGATACCATTAGCAATGGCAATAACCACAATCATGGGTGATGCCTTCACCATGATAGTAGTATCCATATTAACAACTAGACCCTTATGGATACTATGTCCAATGTTTGATTTCTCCAAGAAATGCAGTAGTTCAAACTCCTCAATATTATCCACTAGAATACCATAGGCCAACAGCTCCTAGGATGGACTCCAATCCATACATGCATCCAAAAGTAATTGGTTTATCAAATTAAGCATCTAACCCTTTACCACCTATACCACCACCTATAATGCAGGGAGAACTACCATCACAACCTCAATAGAAAAAGACAACTAGGATAGTGAACATGCAGGAGAAGGTAGTCATGTAGGAACCACAATCCAAGAAATGACCATTCTTTTGAATGAGTCCCTAGAAGGTTCGAAGGATGACGAACACATCCACTTCCACTCCATCCATATTTAATCCTTCTAAAAATAACAAGCTTCCATCATCGACTAATACAAATGTAATAATTGTCATGTTGACATATACCATTACTCATTGGATCAAAGTAGGAGCACTTCCTCAAAAACAAATAGATTTGGGAAGTCCCTTGGTATACCTTCCAGTATTAGGGAAAAAATTGTGCAAGGCTCTACTCAATTCTTAATCAGGGGTAAACTTGATATTGCAAGATATGTATCAAGCTTGGAATCTACCACCATTAAAGAAGAGCCACATTCAACTAGAGCTTGCAAACCAATTAATCACCATTCCACTAGGATAAGTGGATGATGTAATTACTACAATTAGTGGTTGGTCCTACCCTACTTAATTTTTAGTCATTCATGTAGGTAAAAACAAGGAAGAGTTTCCAATCATAATGGGAAGTGCTTGGCTTAGCATTATGGATGCTAAGCTTGGTATTCGAGATTTGTCCTTGGAAATTTCCAAGGAAGATAAAGCTAGGACTATTCAACAATGGAAAGTTCCATGTATCGCATACAATGATAACAGGTGTAGTTGCATCCAGAAGATATGGGCAATCAAATAGGAAGATAATATAACATGCAATGAATGTGTTGAAGAAATGTGTGTGCAAAAATACCTGTATGCAACAACCACCCAATAGGAAGGCACCTAGTGGCTAATCATAGATAGTGAAATTGAATTGAACATATACATGGAACCAACAAATCAAATAATAAGTGCCTACATAGAAGAGGACAATAAGTTAGAGCAACTAAGAAGAAGACATTCCTATCCACATGGAGATCAAGAAGAAGAGATAGAGTGGGGATAGTTAGAGATCCTAGATAAAGTTGAATCAAAACTACAAGAACTAAAGGCCCTACCGACATTACTTCAATATGCTTTCTTGAATAATCAAAAGTTGATTATAATCAATGCCAACTTGGATAAACAGCAAAAGAAAAAGTTGTTGGGAGTAGCCAATAAGTGGCCAACAACATTCATGTGGTCTTATGATAAGGTCACAGAAATTGATCCTAGAATTTTCCAACATCAGATATATACTAATCTAGTGATAAAACTAGGACACCAACTGTAGAAAAGGCTAAACCAAAAACTTAAAGAAGTAGTCAAGCAAGAGTTGGAAAAATTACTAAAGGCTAGACCCATATATCCCATTGCGGATAGTGAATGAGTTAGTCCTTTGGTAATCACTCCAAAGAAGGAAGGAAAGTGGCGAGTGTGCGGCAACTTTCACTTATTCAATTCTACCACATTCAAGGATCATTTTTATTTTCCATTCATTAACCAAGTCATGGATACTATTTTGGGACATGAGTACTATATTTTTCTGCATGGGTATAGTGGATATAATCAATTTTGAATTGCACCTGACAATCAAAAGAAGATAATGTTCACCAGTTATGGAGAACGTTTGCCTACAAGTAGATGTCTTTTGGCATTTGCAATGCACCAACTCCCTTCCAAAGACTTGTAATTTGCATCTTCTAAAAATAAATAGAAAATGCCATTGAAGTATTCATGAATGACCTTTCAATGTATGGGTTGGATTTTAAACAAGCACTATATCATCTAGCATAGATATTAATGAGATGTGTAAAGACTAATCTAAATCTCAATTGGTAGAAAAGGGATCTTATGATCCAAGATGGAATCATCGTAGGGCACAAAATCTCATAGAAAGGAATAGAGATGGATCTAGAAAAAGTTAGAGTCATACAAAATGTCATTTAGAGGTCACAAACCATCAAGGATGTTTGATTATTTTTGGCTCATACGAGCTACTATAGAAGATTCATAGAGAACTTTTCAAAAATTGCAAAGATGCTAGTTGAGTTAACTTAGAAGGATATACCCTTTTAGTGGACAGAGTCATGTGAAAAGGCATTTGAAACCTTGAAATAAAGGCTGATTGATGAGTGGCGAGGTACCCCTACACTTAACCATACAAATACGAGCGTCTCACATGCTATCCAGTCAAACTTCAAGGACTAAGTGCTTACGCGCCCTAATGGAACACTTAAGGTTAATCAATCACTATCTTCCCAAACCTACTTGTATTGTCACGGTTGTATGGTTAAGTAAGCTTGAGGTATATGATTTTTATGTCTTTTATCTTTTTAATGCCTATGCTAATAGGGAAAGGTGAAGAGAACTAATTGACTAACTTTCATTAACTATGTTCTAAGTATCTTAGCATCAATATCCGTTCCCACTTGCCGCACACACCCTGAACCAGTGCAATGCTACTTGGATTACCANTTAACTAGGAGTTAAAGGTTGAGAGAGATTAATTATCTAGGAAAGCATTTAAACATTTAACAATAATTAAATCTTATTTAGCTTAGTCCATATGCTACAAGGTTTATCAAAAAGTTCATCTTTATTGCCGTACACAAATATGTGCTCAAGTACAATTTGCTCGAATAAAGATCCGTTCACTTTGAGACTCCTACTATGGGCACATGGAAATTATTCAAACTCTGGAATGGTAAAACTTCTATAGTTTGGCTAAGGTCCTAGATCTAGATGACTAAAACAAGGAAAGCTACCTCTTATTTATAGACATGGTGACGGGCTATGCGATATCGCAGGGGTCGACCCAATATTGTGGCTCATTGTACCCCCATGACTAAATGAAAACTCGTCCTCGAGTTCCTTACAAAATATTGGGAAGGTATGGGATTATTGACTTGAATGATACTAACGATGAATGGGGTGACATGTGAACGGATCATCATTACAATACATGACAAAATTAGTGTTCATGACGACAAGCGTGAACACTAAACACAATTGACATCCAGCCTTATTTGGCAGCTAAGAGAGAAGAGAGAAGAGAGAGAGAAAAGAAGAAGTTTATTGCTACTGACGCTAAGATTATGCTTTTCGTTGTCCATCCATAAGCACGCCATCAATCTTGTTCCTTGCATAACTACTCTAGCACCAGTCCATTTCGAGTGTTCCCTCCAAATCCAATCCATTATGTATGACTGCCATCTACACACACAACACAATCTTAAATTAGCAAGGGTAAATGAATCATAATGCAGTTGATACCTTGCCTCAGTGTAAGGTCCATTAGCTGAGTTGTGATATGGCTGATATGGATTTTGGAGATATAACACTGGTGACCACCCAAGGTGTAGGGGTTAAGAGAAAATTGAAAAAATTGGACCAAGACCCCCATGACTGAGAGTGAACCTCCAATAGTGAGAGAATGGAAAAAAGAGAAGGAATAAGAAAGATGGAGAAAAAGAAACAATGGCTATGCTAATAAAATGGATGTCAGGGATGGAATGAAAAAATTAAAAGTGGATTGCAGAAAATGTTTAAGGCAAAGAAATTAATGGATGGACCAAATAGGAATGCTAGTGGATCCTCCCCAAAGCAGGCTCATGCCCTTAATGCCCTAACAATCCCACATTCAAAGAGTTCGTATGCTCTGGAAATGCCAATAGAAACCAAGAGTTAAAGTCTTAACCACAAGATTTTACCAAAAAGAAAATAATGCATCAACCAACATATGGACTATTGATACAACCAGCAATGAGATGAACAATGGAGAAAGAAGGATGGAAATAGGAGAATGGAATGGAGTCTCACAAACAAGATGATGTACAACCCCTTGTGTATTAATGGTTAATGTGACTTAGTAGATCTCATTCCAAATCTAGCCTCAAACAAACCACATCTAGTGACTTCGCATTAATACATTCGGCCAATCCATCCACCTAGACTAACAAGGATGCTTCTGCCAAAAAGTCACCACCATTCTGAGGAAATGAGAAATGAATAAGTAGGAAGCGAGAAAGGGCCTTAGTTAGAGGGAACATGTTTGTTTAGTTCCATAACCAGTGCTTGTAGCCCAAGTGATTATTTCATCTAAGGGGTGTGCTTTGAATTCTCATTGTTTTTTTTTTTTGTGTTTTGTGTGAGAACCACACCATGCAAAGACTTATTATTTTTATTAGATCAGCTTCCTGATAATGGAGCAATGTCAGAATGGTATGGAAAACTCAAGAAGAAAACATCCAAGCACCCAAGAGAATGGCTAGCACAAATGCATCAAGTTCCATTGAAGTCACTATATGTGATGCATGGAAATTTCTTCTTCTCGATATTCCCACAAGTGTTTGTCTTAGATATTTCCAGGGAAAGATCATGGATTCCTAGGCATGCATTCATGATACTTAGCCATTCCCTTCCCATTATTATTAGGAAGTCCCCTTTTGCATTGTTCACTTCTATTACTAGGAAATCAGCTGGGTATGACCACCCACACATAGTGTTAATGATGTCCTCAACCAATCCCAAGGGAACGGTAATGGACTAGTTAGCTAGCTCTAAGCGAATGTTGCTCTTCTTTAGTGGAGGCAAGTTCTAGGCTTTATACATTTCTTGTGATATCAAGTTGACTCCGGAACCTGAGTCCAGAAGAGCTTTACAAGGTTCATTCCCAGCGACTTGGAGATAAATTAAAGGACTTCCAGGATCAAAGAATTTCCTGGGAAGGTGGCCCTCCTTAATCCAGTCAGTGACTGTATGTGTTAACATAACTGTGTGCATTGAGCTCTATTTTTAGTTTGAAGGAAGCTCTAAAGCCTTATTTGATGGAGGAGCGTTTAGAGACTTAATCGCTTGTGGTTGTGAGAGCTTGGTTGGGCTGTTGGTTCTGAAGAAGGGTCTTCTCTTTGTACGGTTGTCAAATCCAGTAGTAGGTTGAAGGTTTATAGCTCTCGTAGCATTGTGTTGTTGCAGTTAAGTGGGGAGTTCCCCTTGCATTGCTGGAGCGGGTGGTAATGGAGCTATCAGTGTGAGCGTTGCAGATGGATTCGGAGGATGGTATGTACGTGGTGTGTCTCCTCTAGGAGAAGGAGTCCTATAATACTCCCGATCTTGGTAGTGATGTTGTGATGTCACGTGACCAACAGAGTCACATGAAGAGATTGGCTGCTACACGTAGTAGCCATATGGATTCGGTTGCCGGTAAGGATATTGTTGCCTTGGCGGTGGCATCCCCCATGACTGTGGGTATTGCCACTGCTGGTGTTGCTCAATAGGTTATGGCAGAGTTCCACTTGGATAATACGTTAATGGTTGGTGGAACTACCTTGGGTTACCTTGGGGATAAGGTAACCATCAGGGTGTTTGTCATTTGTTAATTTGTGGGTTAAGTGCATACACCCTAGACTCTTGCAAATGTGAGATTACTGGGCAACATCCCTTAGGATGGTCATACTGGCATATCTCACATCCACCGTCATTGTCCGTATCAGAATCCACAACCTCTTCAGTGATGGCCATTTTACCCTTACCTTTGTTACGTGCATGGTCCAAATCCCTCTTTTTATTTTTGTCATAGTCACTACTTCGCTCCTTAGACTCCTCTACAATTTTGAGAATGGTTTCAAATCTACTATATAAGGAGTCCCACATTTGGTCTACCTTAGCCGACACTTCTGTTGTTAATTTTTGGAGTGATAAGTTTTTTCTATTCACCATCTCTTCAAGTGGTGACTCTTTCTCCTCCTCACAAAATCTCACTCCCCTTTTTCAGAGGGAAGGATCGCGGTTGTACTCTTCCATACTTTCTCTCTTACATAGCTCCCCTTCTTCCTTGGCTACTTGCTCCAACAATCTATGAACCTGATGGAACCTAAGCTCTAATAATTTCCCTTGGGAATACGTTCTAAGGGTTCTCCTGATTTCATGCCTAAGTCCATCTACGAGATGGCGTAGTTGATCCTGCTGCGAGTAACCATGGCCTGTGCAACGATGTAACAATGCATAATAACAATCCATGGTAGCATCCAAGGGTTCATGAGTTTCTTGCTTCCATCCTTGGATTTGCTTTTGCAGGTTGGACACCTGGGAGTACATTTGATATTTATCGTTAAACATTTCTAGCATCGTACTCCACCTTCGAATGGATTCCAGTTTTAAGGACCAGTACCAGCTTTCCTCTTCTTTTACTAGTGTCCTTGGGAATAACTTTAGCTTTTGCCATTTTTTCTCGATGTTTTGCAAGGCACATGCATCATGAAATGCTTGTAAGTGATTTTGAGGATCAGCGTTGTATCCCCCCTCAAATCGTGGGATATTATTCATGTCTAACCTCTTGATCCTGCTATCTTTTTGGTACCTTGTAGGAATTCTAACGGCCTCTGTGATGTCTAACATGCTTCAGGTTGCAAGTAGGGGTTCTTCATGGTCATTTCTTTCATAGCATCTGTGATTTCTACACGGTTTCCTACTCTCCCTTCTTCCATGCCATGATTCCCTAGAATGCCCTCATCCTCGTTCTTGACTCTCTTGTTGAGGTTTCTCACTTTGCTTACCTTTATCCTCGCGGTTAGGTTCCTTATGACTATGTCCTGATACTAAAGGAGAGGGTGAATGTGACGATGAAGGTGAAGAAGAAGGAGAACCATCGCCATGACAATGTTTTCTACCTTCTCTTCAGTGGTCTCGACCCCGGTCGTGATGATGATCAGAATGCTTGTCCTTGTCATGTGTTTGTGTTTCCTCGTTGAACACTTGGTGTTCATGGGGATCAGAACTAGGGTTGTGAATCATGGAGTGAAGGTTCTGATACATCACCTCCTCACCATTGTTAGGAGGGGGAACATCATTTTTTGGAGAACCTATTGAAATAGGTTTACCACCCTCAATTTCGCTTAAGACGGGTGGAGCGTTATGGGGTCTTTTGCCCTTCAACAATGTATAGTATCTCTTCTATTGCAAGTTCCTTTGACGTTGCGCTTTTATGGGATGGTAGTCCCTTGCGTTGTGCTTACATGCAATGTATTCCGCATATAACTGTGACATGCCTATTCGTGCGAGAGCACGAAGAAGCATGTAGGGGACTGCTCGATCTGGAGGCAACACTATATTACCCTCCAAGTCTCTCCAATGCAGTTGTTCATCTTGATGGAGAAAAAAGGTAAAGTCGGGTACATATTCATCGTGATGAATATATACCACACATAATTGTTGAGGAATTGGCGGATCTTGATTACAGGCGGTGAAGTGCTTTTGTGCGAAGAAGAAAACATTTTTTTCTTGTTCAGTGTGTTGTTTACCATTATCTTATTTTTCCTGATTAACCCTAAGGGTCCATTCTAGCTCCCAATGATATGAATGATTTCGTATGTTCTACGTAGCACACAAACAACTAAGTCATCGGCAACAGCGCCAATGATGAGTGCCGAGGTACCCCTACACTCAACCATACGAATACGAGCATCTCATGCACGATCCGGTCGAACTCTAAGGACTAAGTGCTTATGTGCCCTAATGTAACACTTAAGGTTA
>MNCI01023171.1:0-22018 GCA_015680685.1 Gnetum montanum | reverse complement strand
TTCACTTTGAGACTCCTACTATAGGCACATGGAAATTATTCTAACTCTGGAATGGTAAAACTACTATAGTTTGGCTAAGGGCCTAGATCTAGATGCCTAAAATAGGGAAAGCCGCCTCTTATTTATAGACATGGCAACGGGCTGCAATATCGCATACGCGATATCGCAGGGGTTGACGCGATATCGTGGATGCGATATCACGTACACAATATTGCGGCTCATCACTGATCAAAACACTAATCCTAAGAGCTTCAAATTGGTCCAAGCCTTTTCATATCATGACAAATGCTTCAAACTGTGCACTGGGCATGGTATTGACTGAGCTAGATGTCCAAAAGAGGCCATATTATAGCCATTGTGGTAGCAAAAGCATCACTAGGGCACAACTTAATTACACCACAACAGAAAGGAGCTAATGGTAGTGGTGTATGCACTGCAAAAATTTAGACATTATGTGCTCAAGTACCCAATCCGTGTCCACACTGATCATAGTGCCATTTTTTTCTTATGAACAAACCAACAATTAGTCCCTTCGTGATTTAGTGACTCATTATCTTGTAGGAGCTCAACATAATAATGATCAACAAGAAGGACATGGAGAATGTTGTAGCTAATCACTTATTAAGACTCAAATGGAATTCACAAGACCATGTAGAACCATTATTAGATCAATTCCCTAACAAAAATTTGTTCACTAAGATTATAATGGTTGTAGACTTAATAGGAAAATCATGCACAAATGATTATCTAACTTATTTAACAACACAAGAGCTTTTTGTTGAGTGGAGAAGGAAATAAAAAGAGAAATTCCTTCATAAGGTGAAAAGATACATGGAAATAAATGAAAACCTTTACAATATTTGTGCAAATGGGTTACTCTAATTGTGTGTACCGAAATGTGATCATCTACAAATCCTATAGAATGCACATGAAGGCCCATGTGGTGGCCATTATGCAGGATGTAGGATGACATTAAAATTGATGATGCTAGGCTACTTGTGGCCTTCCTTGTTCTAAGATGTCCATACCTTTACACAATCTTGTGAAATATGCTAAAAAATGGAGGAATAATAGTCAAAAATGAAGGACTACAACATTAGATAGAGCTATTGAAACTATTTGATATATGGGAAATTAACTTTGTGGGCCCTATTACACCAATGTCAAATGGGAAGGCTTATATAATTGTGACTTTGGATTATTGCACCAAGTGGGAAGAGGCAATAGCAGTCAAGGATTGTACAATCAAAATATCTGCCAAGTTTTTTCAACAACATTTGGTGAACTAGTTTGAAGTACTAAGAATGCTTATTTCTAATAATAGGACTCATTTTATTAGTGCTACTTTCAAAAAGCTCATGTAATAGCCTGGGGTAAACCATAATTTGACAATAACATACCATCCCCAAGCAAATGATCAAGTAAAAGTAGCTAATTGTGAGATCACTAGAATATTGACTAGGATGCTCTATGGGCCTATAGAACAACATGGAAATTACCCATCGATCATTCACCCTATGAGCTAGTTTATGATAAGTTACCCATGCTACCAATCTAGGCAAAGCTTCAAACTCTACCTACTACCAACCAACTTGACCTAAACTTGAGCTTAGCCCAAAGGGAGTGCCTAATGAATCTGAATCTATTAGAAGAGAACAGGCTAGTAGTACTTGTGAGCAATGAGGTCCATAACACCTACTCTAAGCATAAAGCATGATGCTCATATAAGACAAGTATTAATACAACCAAGCGACAAGGTCCTTTATAACCCCAATCATGTCCAACAAAAAGCCAAGTTTCAAATGCTTTGGAAGGGACCCTACATCATTCAGGCAACTTACCCTTCTAGTGCCATGCATATTCACCATCCATCTAGCCCACACAAGCTCATCCTGGTAAACATCCAAAAGGTCAAACTTTATCATCAATATCCTTACTCCACTAAAAATTCTACCCAATTTGTCCAAATGTGCTCTACTTGTTCACTTTTTTAATTGACCAATCTTAACCATAGTTGTGGGGATGCCCACTGGGACACGTAGGTACCTTTTAAATTTTCCACTTGTTATTTCTTCTACTTTCTTAATATCTTTTTCTTTTTTATATATATTTTTTTCATTTCTTAAAAGCTTTTGATATTCTTTGATAATTTTCCATTCTTTTTAGCTTTTTAATTTTTGATATCTTTTCTAGTTTTTCATGATTTGTTCTCATTTTACTTATACATATTTTTGTCCAATTTCCAATGAAACACATCAAATAAGGCAAGATGTAGTTCCAATAAGGTGAAGATTTCTTTATATTATCGATCGTAAGGGATTGATTATCTATGCAGTGAGATCACAACATCCATCCACCCATTCCCACAATAAGAGGTTCTTACAACAATTATAATGATGTTCTTCATATAATAAAACTACAAATAACCCTGTGGTCATTATGCCTAGATCAAAAACTGAAGAACCAAGTGGGAATGCAAAGTGTGTGACCTCAAGGGGATTTCTAGATTTTCATGGATTACTATTATAAGTTCTATCTTGTTACTAAAGATGTCCTTATAGATCTAATGAAAAATGAGAGTAAGAGCATAATAAGTGCTCCCTTACCATGTCATTGGAAAGACATGTTACCCATGCTTGAAGGTAGTCGTCCTCTAGTAAGGTTGACATAGTCAAAAATAAGATCTATGCACAAAATCAATTTCTAAGGGTCCCACTAGAAAGACATGTTACTCATGCCCGAAGGTAGGAAACTTCCCAGGAATCTTAAAAAATAATAAAAAGTGTAATTAGTAAACTCCTTCCTTGGATAATGTGCCAAGTGGTAATACTCTTTGCAATAGTGGTGGTCTTATGGTTATGAATCTAGGAAATGAAACAATGTGATGTCACTAAAAAGTGGTCTGGACTTGGTTTGGATCTTGGAATAAAAGGCTAATAATTACTTTAACCACCAATAACACACAAGGATTCATTATGCCAATGGTAAGACACCTCACATCCTAATTTCAGTAATTCCTTCTACAATCCATCTAACCTCACTAAATATTTAATCATAAGTTATGGTTTTATGTAATATAGTGTTATTTTCCCAACCTAGCAATACTCATATGTGTGTTTGGCCCAATAGGTATGTCTTACATTCAACTCCTTGAGTGACTAAGGAAACTTTTAGGTGTGGTTATACAAGGGCACTAAAGGCAAGAGCCTGCTTTGGGAAGGACCCACTTGTATAACTTTTGTATTTCATACTTTGCAAGTAATTCCACATCATATTATGCCTTCCAAGATCATCCAATAATCTAATAAATACTTCCCTTTCAAAAATCTGTCCATGAACCTATAACCCTTCATCCATTTTCTATATCCTTAATAGACTTTCATAGCCCAAAATTCCTTCTTTATGGACTTTAAATGTCCAATTCTTGATATCTAATCATCATGACTACTCCAAGACCTTATGGAAATGCTTACTATCTTCCAATCATTTTGTTTAACTCATTTTTTCCATAAGAAATTGATCAAAAATTTGAAATTTTTCAAGGTGATGTCATTGATACAATGTATGAGCCCCTCATACATCATTGATACAATGTCATATCAATGATTTCATGCTTATAAAAATACTATATATAGGTGTGGGGAGTTAGAAAAAATTTTCATTCTTCACATTTGAAACAAGGGGAACTTTTGCCATTTTCTTTCTAAGATTTGAAACACTAACGTCCAACACCCATAACTTTGTTCCCACAACTCTGATTTCTGAACTTTTTAAATCTCATTGATCCCAAAGTGCTCAACTTAGTCATGGGGGATGACATCAAGGAAAATTTGAGTCAATTTTTGAAAAACTTTCTAACACCAAAAGATAGTCTAAGTGTAAGCAACATAAAACACTAAGGATGATATCATGAATTAAGTAAATTTAAGCCAAATAATTCAATGAATCCTCCTAATAAACCATTATAACTAATTCTAAGGAATCATAAACAAAAAATAATAATAAATGTGGGAGGTGATGAAATTAAAGATGTAACTCTTTGGGGGTATCATTTTGAAATTTCTAACTCTACAATCATTATAAACTAAGAATGTGATCTAACCAAGAGTACGAAAAGGATTTTGAACCATTAAGAATTGATTTAAACACTTTGGTAATCCTAAATTCTTGATTGATTATAGATGGTCCTAAGAAGACCAACAAAGGGAGGACCTTCCCAACATGGTGTCAATAGACCAAGAGGCTATGGGAGAGGTTGAACTGGAGAACAAACTCCACTAGCAAAGCATGCAAAGTAGGAAGCCCAATATTTTAGTATTCACCAACAAACACCTATTATCAAACACTCTACTTAAGCAAAGGTAGAAGCACCATAAGCACTTAATAAGGAAAATGCCTCATGTTGTCACCAACATGCCTCCAAGCCATCAAACAAAAGTCAACCATGTTCATAGTCATTACAAAATTGAATTTTGACCCATTCATAGAGTTTGCTCTAGAGATCGTAAGGACACAACTCCAATCATCTCCCCTATGGCCTACATTGTAAACCAATGGTGAATGGTACTTGGGGGAAACTCTTGAGTTCTGGCAAAATAAACAAGCTGATGCCACTATGAAGATAGAAGGAAATTTAGTGTCATATTCTATAGAGGTAATAGCCAAAGCCCTCAATTTGCCAAATGAAGGGGCTAACATGACACATATATCCACAACGTTTGATATAGATGCAAAAAGGTTTTGGCTACATAGAGCCTATGACAGGGAGGATAAGAGATATAGTGAGATGACTATTGAGGAAAAGATTTATTTTAAGATTGGAACCTATCATGTGTTCCTAACCAAGAGGCTTAATAGGATATCAACTTATGTGGCCATAGGAAGCACCATGGTGATGGAAAAATTTAACACCAACATCACCCATCTCTGCTTTCTTGAAATTCAAAGATGATTTAAAGAAAAGAAGGTGGGGAAGCCAACATTGTTATTCCTTTACATAATTAGGAAGTGGTGTAAATAGGTAGGCATCTTGGATTATACAAATGATGTTTTGAGAAAAGCTCAAAATGATCCTTATGCAGAGATGTTAAAACCAATGCCTCTATAAAAGGATTAGCTAGAAAAGCAAGTAGGTACTGAGGGAGCTATAGGCTCAACTCCTACTGATACTCTCCAAGCTACTGGTCAACAATAGCAAGTAGGACCTAGTAGCCAACCACCAACTGACCAACAATAACAACAACAACAACAATAAGTTCCACCATCACTACCACAAGATTATAGACCTTTAATGAACCATTTTTAATAGATTTCAAATATGATAAGTTAGGGAACAAAAGAGGAGTCCAATCTCTACAAGATCAAAGAGAATGTACTTAGATCCACAGTTTCAATAGATCCTGCGAGTGGGCAGATTTCATTGCAGTCAGGAGGAGGGGATGATTAGTCACAAGAGATCTTAGGGAATGCTACAACATTCCACATGATGATGAAGACAAGAGAAGGAGCCACAGTGATGGTTATTCAACATCAAGATGTAGTAGGAGTCACTAAAGTGATCACAAATCACATTAAAGAATCATTCAATATTTCTATTATGCCATCAGTTGATATCTCTAGAGTAAGGGATACTCAAATGCTTGCTAGTGCCTTGATGAATCCTATTGAACATGAGGATATATTAGACAGATTATCGTAAATGAGACAAGTCATACAAAATCTCTTTGATATCCCTAGTGATATCATAGCAATCCAGTTTGAACTAATCGCCACCAAGGAAAAGTTGGTCATGACTGATACTAGGGCAAAGCATGCTAAAAATTAAGTTCAAGAATTGTAAGAAGATTTGGCCACCCTAAGAGCAAAAAGAAGAGATCCAACATAGTTCATTACACTAGACCAACTTGACAAGTTTAGAATAGACAATGTGAGGTGCCTCATCAATCATAACACAAAGATGGAGAAAGAGAAGGTGAAGGTGATATGTGATGGATCAATGGTAGAAGCACAAATGTATGCACATGCCAAGGCACTCACCACCTTGTAAGAGGATAATAAATGATTGGCTGCTAATAGTTCTCGATTGACCAACAATGAACGACAAAAGAACATTCTTAAGGAAGGTGTCCACCAACTTCAAGAATAGTTAGTTCATATCAACTAAGACATGACTAGCTTGACCCATGAGAATAGAATCTTGTTAATGGAAGAAGTCTGCACAATCAGACAAAAGTCAGCAATTGAGATCAATGCATGGCAAAATAAGGATAAGAAGCACAAAAGACTCAAGGAGCATTTCCAAAATTAGATGGGCATGTACAAGCAAATCAACAAGAAGGAAATCCACATGGCCAAAGCCAAAATCATTTCCATTTTTGTGCAAAATCCTAACTAGTAGCTAATCTTGGATAGTTTAGCTCATGTCCACCAAGTAGAAGTCAAAAAGAAAGACCTATAGATTAAAGATCTCAAAAAATACATGGGGTTAGTGAATCTCTATTATGCTAACTTGGCTATGTTGATAGCAGGCAAGCCTAAGCATGCTAGCTAAGAAGAGTTTCCAGTCAATCATGGGGGTATGAAAAATTTAAATTTTTTCATAATATGACATTATAATAATTACGTTGTATCAACGATGTCATTGATTTGATGTTATATGATGTCTCAAGATGCGTGTAGCCCTATAAACACAATACTTAGGTGCACAATCTAACAACTTTTGCATTCCACGGGTAACAAAACACTTGTGGTTTGATTTCTTAAACATAGACTTAGTGATAGAGAGTGAATGCCCATAGTGTGATGTGTGATAGTTGAACGATGTCTTTATTTGAACAAGTTGTACTTGGGCACAAGTTGTAATGTCAATAAAGATCAAGACTATTTTCCATCATTGTAGCATTTCCTTAGTTTCTTTTGTTTACTTAGCATAATTTTCACTATTTTACTAGTTTAATACTTTACTTTCATAAGCACTTTATTTCTACTTGTCAATAGTAAGTGGTATGGATACGACTAATTTCAAGTGCTAAGTGTGATTGTTTGGTAACACCAGTAGTATTATTGCTTGGTTCATCCAGTAGCATAATACTTCATAATCCTAGTAACGATACATGAGCCCAAGGTGTGTTTAGGAAATCAGGAATAGTTATCCATTGCGAAGGCTAATATAGGTTTATGCTTTCTTAGTTAGCTAGACTTAGATATTTTTCAATTATGTTTATAGCTAGGCATTATTTAAGCCTTACAACATTAGTTATCATATGCCTCACTGAAAGCTATGCCATACACATTGTACCTCACTAGGTCAAGGTGGAAAGACAACGATCACGAGCTCAAACTTAATTACTAGCATAATAACATTTTCTATCTATGGATTACGATTGGCCCACATGTGAATACTTATGACTTGTATGATTGAGTGTTGAATGCTCCAGGACTCATCAGTGATCAAGGTAGAGATTATAGAAGATCCCATTGTAGAGATGGGAGGAGGGAACACAGAAAACAATAAGAAGAGGAGCATCATCAAGAAAGAAGGTGTAGTAGGTCACATCATAGTAAATATGGTCATGATAGGGACCATAATGAATGAGATCACTATGATGAACCATTGCTTATGACAAGAAGTATGATCAATATTTGAGAGGCAATCCATATTCCCAATAGGCATAGAAGGGATAAATGGATCAAATGGAGTAATATGAATAACATTTCTGAATTTGAGAGATGTGATAATGCTAATCCACAACATCATTTTCAAGCCCTTAATGATTCTTTTTCTTTGTAGAACATTGAAAATGATAGACAAAAGCGTAAGTTATTTCCTAAGGCACTCATAAAATAAGTTGAAAGTTGATACCGATCCTTAGAAGTAGAGTTTATTCCCAAATAGAGTACAATGTTGGAAATATTCAATGACAAATATCATACATACTCTAGGGTGTCCAAATTAAGGAAGAAACTTCAAGAATGGAGGCAAGATAATCATGAATCTCTTGATATGACCTTGGATAGATACTATTTGTTGCAACAATAGTGCCTGGGCCATGGTTTCTCTGAGGGCAAGCAGCTTCACCATATCATAGGTGGACTCAAGAATAGAACTAGGGAGACTCTTGGTATTTATAAAAAATGAGAGCTCATAAGATTTAATGGCTCATTGATCAAGTTGCAAAGGAAGAAGAATAATTGAAAAATAGAGAAAGTGTAAAGAAGTACAACATAGATACCTCCAGTTACAAAAAAAGATTTGTCTTTGTGCTCAAGAGGAGAAAATACCATTAGATAAGCTTATGTAGAAAAAGATCATTCATGAATTAATCACAAAAATATCATCCAAGGTGGATAAGGTGTGGAACTTCTTAGATGAGAAGTTCTAGACAACACTTAAAATGGTATAGGAGATAACAAAATAGAAGAACAAGGATAAGGATAAGAGAAAGAAGAAAAACACAATAAAGAACTATTATTGATGAAGCATTAGTTGGCTAAGATATTGTAGATGCTACATTGCATCTGTGTTGTAGCATCCCTATTGGTATGTCTTAGTTGGCTGCTAGATCGTAGATGCTACATCACATCTACAATGTTGTAGATGCGATCCCATCAACACAGCCTCATCAACACGATCCCGTCAACGCATGCATTACCACATACACGTAAATGCAAAGTGTGTTTTCTCCTATAAATATGCATGCTCTTTCTATGTATTTGGCATTCTTTTGTCAATAGAGTAGCCAAACCCTTGTAATTTTATTCCATAGTCTTATAAAATAGTCAATGAGTGCCCACAGTATGGATTTGAGTTAGTTGTATGATGTCTTATTCAAGTGGTAATGTACCTGGATACATTCCATGAATGGCAATAATATCAAGATTGATTCTTATTCATTACATCAGTTTGACTTAGATTAGATTTAATTTCCATGAAATTTTACTTTATATGTACTTAGTTAATATTTACATTTCATATACTTCATTAATATTTACATTTCCATGCACATTAATCAATTGGCAAAATGAGCACAACCAATTTTGAGTGTAAACATGTATTCACTTGGTAATCCCAGTAGCTTTATTGCTTGGTTTTCCTAGTAGCGTAGTGCTTGGTAATCCCAATAGTGGATACATGAGTTTATGACATGTACAGCAAGCTAGGAATGGACACTCATCATCAATAGGCTAGTTTAAACTTTACTTTCCATTGTTAATTAGATTAAATAATTAATTTTTCTATTATTGTTAGGAGTAGCACAAAGCTGAAATAACATCAACAATCATATGGCTCACTTTGAACTAAATCATAGATGACAAAGCTACCACTAGTCCAAGTGGGAAGATAATGAACTACAATCAATGCTTAATGATCTAGATGCACAACTACTCCCATTCATAGAATTCAATTGGATCATGCATGAATACTTCTGATTCATATGGTTGGATGTAGGTGGTACTCACTGCTCATCATTGATGCTATTGCAAGGGATGGTGCTAGTTATCTAGATTAGTTATATCATACACGATCATTGTAAAAGTGTTAAAAATTTATCTTTTAGAAAATATTAATATTTTAAAGTCACACATATTAAAACCATGTCTTCTTCACATAGTGATGAGACGTAATTCGCATAGGCCACGATATCGCATACGCGATATCGTGTCCGCCACTATATCGCATCCCCCGCGATATCGTGTCTTCCCTACGATATCGCATACGCGATATCGCAGTCCGCCGCCATATCTATAAATAAGACATGGCACTCCCTTGTTAGGGATCCCAGTTTTAGAGTAGCGAAGCTCTGGCAATTTGATCCCTCCACAGTTAGATTTTTTTCCAATGTCTACCTGCAGTGTGGTGAATGTGATTGTACAGTGTCTTTATTCGAGTGTGTCGTACTTGGACACGCGCATGACCAGCAATAAAGATCGAGATTACTTCATCATTGCAGCATTCACTTTGTCATTTATTTATCTGTTATTTCTTTAATGTTATTTACTGTTTTCTCTCCCTCACAATTAAACTCCTAGAACGCAGAACAAGTATGACTTGATTACGAGCATTTAAGTGTGACTGCTTGGTAGCCCAATGGTGTAGCTAGGATCTACGCTTGGTAACCCAGTGGCGTATTTGGGATCTGCACTTGCTAATCCCAGTGGTGTACCTAGGATCTATGCTTGGTAGTCCCAGTGGTAGTCGTGCACAAGGTCCAAGATGTGTACGGTTGATCAAGGAATCAGTTGCTCATCGCACTTAGGCTAGATTAGATTTTCTTACCCTTTTCCTCCTAGCTTAGTTTAGTTAATATTATTTTCCACTACCTTTAGGAGTAGTGTAGAATTAGGACACATCATACACCTCACTCTGGACTAAACCATACGTGACAAAGCTAACACTAGTCTAGGTGGGAAGACAACGAACTGTGACCTAAGGCTAACTGTCTAGGTGCTACAACTAGTCCATCTCCGGAGTTCGACCGGATCGCATGTGCGACGCTCGTTTCGTATGGTTGAGTGTAGGGGTACCTCACCACTCATCACATAGGATCAAGTATGATGAGAACACTCATAGGAGATATGATAGGTTCTATACTAAAGAGAATTGGAGTGAACCTCAAGCAAGGGTTTCATATGCTCATTTCCACCCTTACTACATGTAAGGACTATGTTCAACTAGTACAGAAAATCTTAGAGGAGATGGAGAAAGTCCTAGAACAAGGAGGGCCTTAAGACCTAAGGCCTCCTCTAAACCTAGAAAAGATAGATCAATGAACCATGGGCGCAAATATAGGAGCCATGGTGATTCTCCTAGTTCCTCATATTACTCTTCCTCTTCAACATTTAGTTCTAACAAAGATGAATGTAGGTATAGAGATAGAGCTCCACTATGTGGTCTAGATGAAAATAGAAATCGAACCAAAGGGCAAAATCAAATACATCAAAGTAAGCATGGACAAGATCATCACTACCAAAAAAGTAGAAATAGAGATTCTCACTTTGATAGGTTTGATATAGATGAATCCTTGTTACTAGGGGCATGACACAAATCAAGCAGCTAGTTCAAATACCCCAAAGGCATCACAGGGATAGCTGCATCAAACTACTTGATATGGACAAAATTCCTAAATTTAGGGAAGGCTATGATTTTGATCCACAACATCATTTACAAGCCTTCCATGATACTTGTGCCTTATAAAGCATTGAATTCAAGTGGCAAAAGCTTAAGCTCTTTCCTAGGACACTAATAGATGAAGTTGAAGGTTGGTATAGATTGTTGGAACTTAATTCCATTTACCGATGGTTCATAACACTAAAGCTCTTTAATGAAAAATACCAAACTTATGTGAGAGTGTCCAACTTGAGAAAACAAATCCAAGGATGGAAGAAAGAAAATCATGAATCCTTGGATGTGGCCTTGGATAGATACTATTCTCTACTACATAGATGTCTAGGGCATGATTTCTCTCAAAAAGAGCAACTTTTCCACATCATAGATGGGCTTCATAATCAAACGAGGGAGACCCTTGGGATTTATGTCCAAGGTTGGTTATACTAACTAAAAGCCCATCAAATACAATGGCTAATCGAGCAAGTGGCAAAAGAAGA
This sequence comes from Gnetum montanum, assembly GCA_015680685.1. Lineage (NCBI taxonomy): Eukaryota > Viridiplantae > Streptophyta > Gnetopsida > Gnetales > Gnetaceae > Gnetum > Gnetum montanum. Next base: position 10,414 of record MNCI01023171.1, on the reverse strand, counting down.
AGGAGAGCTATGTAAATAAGCAAATGTAGAGGAATATAACTGGGACCCAACTCTTCAAAAGAAGAGGATCCATATCTACGATGAGAAAAAATAGGCAGCTCTCGATGAGGTGATTTCACAACAAACCTTGCCAGTACAAAAGTCTATCAATAAGCTTGAAGCAAGGCTAGATAAGATGTGGGATTTGATGAATGACAAAGTTTCAAGTTATGTAAAAATTGTAGAGGAGTGTATAACACAAAAAGAATCAAGTGATCAAAAAAAGAAGAGGAAAAATAACTAAGAAACTAGTAGGAACACTTATCAGCAAAATGGGAAAATGGTTATAGGTGAAGAGGCTATAAACTCAACTACAAAAGCTGATGATGGATGTGACACTTGCCTATATGACCATTCAAAGGGCTATTGCCTAGTCATGTTACATCTACATGAGTATTGTATTTTTCTTTGAATCCCAAGTTCATATAAAAGCAAATGCCTAGGAAATTATCTTTTTCACAAGGTAATTATTGACAGTCCTATAACCAATTGTACAGTCCAAGTGGGACTTCTTATTAGCCACAAAACTACTATCAACCATAGTGGCAAAATCCACAGTTGTGGGGGAGGCCATCATTAAACTAGCACTACCCTTATTACCAACCAGACCTATGTGGATATTATGTTCAACAATATGTTTTCCCAACTAGTTCTACTTCCTCTATGTTAAATCACTACTACCACTCTCTTGAATATCATCAACCTACAACATCTTCTAAAGGATCACCATCTCATGCCTCTCATCCTTCATTGTATCCCCAATATTCTCATACTTCCCTCCCCCATATGTCACTGCCAACAACACAAGAAGGTTTGGCATCACAACATTAACAAAAGAATGTCACTTGTGCTATGAACATACACAGAAATGATAATGCTAGTAGATCTTAACCACAACCCCGAAAATGTCCTTTCTTTAGGATAGTTTCCTCACATAAGCACAAAACTCATAGACCTACTGGTGCATCAAAACCCACACAAGGCTAATCTGGTGCAACACCCTTCCCCACAAAAATGATGTCTCCTAATCATACACAAGAGCCAATAACCATCACCCCTCCAACACAAGATGACAATGATGAACCTATCATTGTGAAGAGATAAAAACCTCCATGCATCACTAATAACGATAAAGGGTGCAATTGTGGGTCGGAAGTTCGATATACTAACACAACCCCTATATTGACCCATCATAACATTCAAAAACAAGTGTGCGAGCAAAAACAAGTCTATGCAGTAGCCACTAAACCAGAAGACACCGAATGGCTTGGAAATAAGAATGCAAAACTGTTTAAAAGATGCATGAAACCAACCAATCCACTTATTAGCTCTTGTCCTTCCTTTATGTTTCGTCATGGGGGAGATGCCCCATCCTAATGCAAGAACTAATAAGTGCTTTTCACTTTTTTGTTTTACAATTCTTTATCATTTTCCCATTTCTTTTAACATTTTCTAATTCTTAATATGTTTTCCATTTACTAATATTTTTCTTTTCTTTTCTTTATAATTTTATCTTTTCTTAAGTCATTTTCTTTATGTTTATGAATGTCTTTTTATGTTTTCATTAATAATATTGCCAAGTCATGATGTAGAAGTCAACACTATGTGTTGGGTTTTTGTGCTATGGTATCAAGATAATTGGGTAAGTAATTTTGTAAAGCAATGAAACCACCTCATCCATCCCTCTAGTTCTCTAAATAAAAAGGATTTTCCTGAATGCAATTTGGTTATTCTTTCATGAAACTAAAATCAATCAATGATCATTATACCTTGAAGAAAGAGGAAATGACCAAGTGGGAATTGCAAAGGGTGTGACCTTAAGGGGACTTGTTGGGTTCTTTTCTTAACTTCCTTCATGTGGTTTATAACTCCTTGTGGAATGTATCATCACTCCTTTGTCAACCAATTAATAGAAAGCTATGTCTTTGCATGGTGTGGTTCCCATTTCAAAAAATATATAATTCAAATATATATACATATATAGTGCAAAAACAAACAACACAATAATGTAAATTCAAAGCACACCCCTTAGATATAATAATGGTTTGCAAGCACTAGTTATGGGTCTAGAGAGATATGTTACCCATCCTTGAAGATGCCCCTCTAACTAAGGTCCTTCCTTCCTTCTTCTCTTTTCTTTTATTTTTGGAGTGATGATTGTTCTTTGTGGTGGTTGTGGACTCATGATGGTCAGCAAAAAGAAACACATTAATGCAAGGTTACTATTAAAGGTATGGACTTAGACTAAACATGAACAAATAGGTATGCTAATCATTTTAATCATATTTGACACAAGAGCCTATTGCAAACATGGTAAAGCACCTCACATCCCAATCTCTACAATCCCTTCTCATTCCATTCTTCACCTCACTACTATGTGCAATTATGCACCTTTTGGTTTTGTTTAGTATAGTGCAACATCACAACCAAGGCGGTTGTGTGTTTTTTGGAACAAACACATGGTCTACATTTAAATTCTTGGGTGCCCACAGACATCTATAGATGTGGTTATGAAAGGGCATTATGGGAGGAGCCTACTTTGGGGAGGACCCACTAGCATAACTCTTGTTTATCATAGCTTTGAACTAACCTTCACATCTTCCAAAACATTAGTGATCATTTCTCTAAATTTATGCATGATTTTGGGACTACTTTTCATCCATTTCATTAATTTTTACTACTTTTCTATTTCCATATCCATTAATATTTATTGGTCATCTTTTGAATTGGACCTTTGGTTTTAATTGTTTGAAAACTTGTGTGCTTCTAAAGTTACACTCATTAGTCATGCAGGCTAGGGATGTCTTCTTTCAAATTTTTTCTAACATTCTATTTTCAAGTAACTAATAGTACTTCATTAACATTATGTGAACAGCTTGATGATTTTAGTTACCTCAAAGCCTTGGGCATAGTACGCTATCATCACCTTGTGCTTAAATGTATACTAAGGGATTCGAAAAGGGTTAATTATTAAGGAAAATTTACCAAAACTAATGTTGATCCTTTGGTAACTACAAGTGATGCTAAAAGAAACACCTAAGGAAGAAGGTCTTTTTCTAGGCACAAAAATGAAGCCAAGAGAGGGACAATGGAGGATATGCCTATGAACAAATCATAGCACACACAGGATAATAGCTCAAACATTGTATGATTACTAGATCCATGGGATGATGAGAAGAAATTTCAGTCCACCCTTCAATAATTTTTTGCATAACAAGAGAAGAATCAACATAATAATCAAGATTAGAAGTCTACCACCACTAGTAGCAACCAAATGATTCATCTTCAATGGATTTTTGAAAACCTCTACAAATTTTGTAAACTTCAATGTCTCTCTAGTATTTTTATCCTTTTGTAATGCATCCACTCAAATAAAATTTTGTAATGCAGCACTCAAAGTTAGCTAGTAGTTAGTGTTAGTCAATAATCCCATCATTCCCATTTTTTTGTAAATAAAGCTGAATCCTATGTTGCTAACTCAATGACAAGTTTTTACTCATTCATGAGGATATGATGAAACATTAGTTAGTTGCGATATCATAGATGCTATATTGCATTTGCATTGTAGCATCTCTATCAGTGCATCTTAGTTGGTTGCTACATCGTAAATGCTACATTATATCTTCGATGTTGTAGATGTGATATCATAGTTACATCGATAGGTTCTTGTCGACATAGCCCTATCAATGTGACCTCGTCGATGCATGTGTTGACACGTACACATCAACGTAGTATGTGTTTTCACCTATAAATACATGTGCTCCTGCTGTGTATTTGGCATTCTTTTATCAATAGGGTAGTTGAACCCTTGTAGTTTTATTACATAGTCCTAGAGAATAGATAGTGAGTACCTATAGTGTGGATATGAGTTAGTTGTACAACATCTTATTCGAGTGGCAATGTACTTGGACACATTCAATGAATGGCAACAAGATCAAGATTGATTCTTATTCATTGCAACACTTTGACTTAGATTACATTTACTTTCCATGCAATTTTACTTTACATCTACTTAGTTAATATTTACGTTTCATGTACTTAGTTAATATTTACATTTTCATGCACATTAATCAATTGGTGGAATGAGTGCAACCAATTTTGAGCATAAACACGTATTCACTTGGTAATCCCAACGGGGTTATTACTTGGTTTGCCCAATAGTGTAGTGCTTGGTAATCCCAGTAGTGGATACATGGGTTTAAGATGTGTACGACAAGCTAGGAACTAACACTCATCATCTATAGGCTAGTTTAGACTTTACTTTCTATTGTTACTTAGATTAAATAATTTATTTCTCTATTATCATTAGGAGTAGCATAAAGTTGAAACAACATCAACAGTCATATGTCTCACTTTGGACTAAACCATATGTGACAAAGCTACCACTAGTCCAAGTGGAAAGATATCAAACTATAATCAATGTTTAATGATATAGATGCACAACTAGTCCCATCCACAAAATTCAATTAGAACATGTGTAAACACTTGTGATTCATATTGTTGGATGTAGGGGGTATCCACTGCTTATCAATTATCAATAGAAAGGTAAGGTTACAATAGTAGATGAGGTTATAGAGTCTTATATAGATAATGAAGGATGTGACATATGCCAGTATGACCATCTCAAGGGATGTTTCTCAATCCTATTACATTTACATGAATCTTAGGTATGTCTTAAATCCAAGGCCTATTGAGAGACAACCTCCTAGGAGGTTGTCTTATCCTGAAGGCAACTATTAGCAAATAGCTCCACCAACAATAGTACTACCTAAGTGGAACACCACCTCAACCTCAGGATTATTATCATCAATGGCAAAATCCACGTTCTTGGGAGGTGCCACCACTAAGGTAGATATCCTTACTACCAACTAGATCCATATGGTTACTATGTTTAATAGCTTGTGTTAATAAGTGACTCTACAACTCATACTTCCTCCTATCATTACTACCGTTTATCCTCTAAACATCATTAACCTACCACTCCATGCATTGAATCCTCTTCCACATATGCTCCTCATTACTCATAGCAACACCATGCACCTTTAAGCCTCCACTTCCTCGTCACCTACACTACCTATGTAAGGAAAGATACCTTCACAACCTCAACAGTGTAATGCCACATGAGCAGTAAACTTATGGGTGGATGTCAACTCAATTAGTTCTTAGCATAAGTCTCAAAAAAGTCATTTTTTAGGCCCAACAGTCCACCCAAGCCATAGAAGGCATCCACAACTACGAATTCCTCTTAAATTTCCTAAGGGATATCTACCGAACTACCTTTAAATCAAAAATCCCAAAATGTTTAAACTGTCATGTTAACCTACATAGTCACAGGCTGGATAAAAGTAGGACACCTTCCTAAGAAAAGAACTAATCCTTAAACTTCTCTAATTTATTTGTAGATTGTAGGAAATGATCCTTGCAAAGCTCTATTAGACTCAAGTTCCAAAGTGAACTTAATTTCTCAAGAAATATATAAGACTTGGAACCTATCTTTACTTAAGAAATGTAAAATCAGGTTAGAGCTTGCGGACCAAACCATCATTAGTGGAGGATATTGTAACCACTCTTATTGGATGATCATATATAACAAACTTTCTAGTAATCTATGTGGACAATTGCAAAGGAAACTTCCCAATCATTATGGGAAGGATTTGGATTTCTACAATTAATGTCAAGTTAGGAATTAGAAACCTTTCCTTGAAAATCTCCAAAAAAAATGAGTTTGGTAAAATAAAAAAGAAGAAGAAAGTTTCATGCGTCGTGTACAGTGACATGGGATGTAATTAGATGAAGAAAATATAAATAGTTAAGAGAACATCTATCACAACATGCAAGATGTATGCCAAAACCATTAATATTAAAAGGTTTTTGTACATAATAGTCATAAAAAAACATTGTACCTAGTGGCTGACTACAGATAACTGATCTAATTCTATAATGCACATGGAACCAATAGAGATACTCACAAGTGCATATATAGATAAGATGAATGAGATGGAGCAAATCAGGAGCTAACTCTCCAATGCTAAGAACAAAAAATAATTAGAGATAGATTGGGGAGAGTTGGAAGTCCTAAAAACCTCTGAACTAGAGCCCATAGAACTAAAAATATTACTGGAATCTTTAGAATATGTATTTCTAAATAATGATAGATTAATAATTATCAATGTTTATCTTACAAAATAACAGAAGAGAAAGTTGATGAATGTCATCAAAAAATGGCCAACAACCTTTGCTTGGTTATATTATGAGATAATAAGAATAGATCCACACATATGCCAGCATTGCATCTACACAGACTCTACTATCAAACCCAAAAGGTAACTACGAAGAAAATTGAATCCAAACCTAAAACAAGTTGTTAAAAAGAAAGTTCAAAAACTCACCAAGGTTGGATTCATTTATATAGTGGAAGATAGTGAGTGGGTAAGCCCACTTGTTATTCTACCACAGAAAGAAGGATAATGGAGAGTCTATATAGACTTTACATTGTTGAATATGGTCACTTTCAAAGATCATTTTCTGCTACCATTTGTGGACCAAGTGTTGGATATTATTACAAGGCATGACTACTATAGCTTTCTAGATCATATAATGACTATAATCAAATCCAAATTTCTTTAGAAAATGAAGGAAAAATAACATTCATAAGTCCTTCAAGGACTTTTGCATACAAAAAGATGTCGTTTGGCCTATGCAATGCTCCTACAACTTTCTAACATCTAGTTCCTAACATATTTTAGTAGCAAATTAGTAGTGGAATGGAAGTATTCATAGATGACTTCTCCACATATGGTGCTGATTTTGAATAAGCATTGGATCGTCTAAAGTAGGTACTGAAACGATATGTGGAAACAAACTTGTAGCTAAATTGGCAAAAATTCATTTGATGGTCCAAGAAGGCATTGTCTTGGGGCATTGTATTTCAAAAAATGCATTAAGGTGGACCCTAAAAAAATAAGGGTTATTTAAGTAATCACTAGATAAGCTCAAATAATCAAAGATGTGAGGTCATTCCTTGGACATACTAGTTACTATAGGCCTTTCATTAAAAACTTCTTCAAAATTGTCAAGCTACTAGTGAAGCTTACTAAGAAGGATGCAACCTTTAAATGGACCAAGTAGTGTAAACAAACATTTCATCACTTGAAGTAGAAGCTCATAGAAACACTAATTCTACATGCACTTGATTAGTCCAAACCTTTTCATATCATGATTGATTATGCATTAGGAGTGGTGCTTACACAAATGAATAATAAAAAACATCCATACTATATAATTATGCAAGCAAGAGCATTGTGAATACAGAACTAAATTACACCACTACAGAAAAATAACTCATGGTGATGGCATATGCTCTTGAGAAATTCAAGCACTATGTACTTGGACATCTCATTTTGGTGCACATTGATCACAATGTAATTCACTTCTTAATGAACAAGCCAGTAGTAAGCGCCTGTGTTATATGATGGTTGGTGATATTACAAGAGTTCAATCTAATGATGGTGACCAAACAAAGAACCAAAAATGTAGTTGTCAATCATCTATCTTGATTAAGATGGGATAATAAGGCTAATAAAGAGTTTTTATCCAATGAATTCCTAGATGAATTTTTCTTTGTTAAGGTATTCGAAGTTCAAACACCAAGGGTTACAAACTAGTAAGATGAATTTCTCTCTTTCCTACTCATATAGAAGATTCCTACAGAATGGGACTATAAGAAGAAACAATAGTTCCTCCACCAAATCAAATACTACCTTGAAATAGAGGATAAACTCTATAAATTTTGCATATATGGCTTGGTACGATGGTGCGTACCTAATCAAGATTAGTCACAAGTTTCTAAGGATGCTTATAAAGGTTCTTGTGGGGACCACTATGTAGGAATAAGAACAACCATAGAAATCCTAATGGTAGGATATTTAGCCTATGATCTTCAAGGATGCCCACCATTGCATCAATTCATGTGAACGATGTTAATAAGACAGAGGAATAACAACCAAGATGAAAGGATTCTAACAATTGATTTAATCACTAGAGCCTTTGACTTTTGAGGAATTGATTTCATGGTAACCATCACTCTCATGTCCAACAAGAAGTCCTACATTGTTGTTGTTGTTGACTATTATACTAAATGTGCTAAAGTTGCACTTGTTACTAACTAAACTTCTTTTACTAAAACTCAATTCTTTCTGCAATAGGTGGTAAACAAGTTTGGTATGCCTAGGGCACTAATTTCAAAACATGGAACTCATTTCATGATTACTACCTTTCATAAGTCAATGTAATGCTTTGGGGTAGAACACAAAGTTACAACACCCTATTATCCCTAAGCCAATGATCAAGCTGAGGTAAGCAATAGGGAGATCATAAGAATCCTAATAAGAACTATTAGCATATATAGGAGAGATTGGAGCACCAAACTCAAAGATGCCCTATGGGCCTACTACTCAATATGGAAACTTCCTATAGGCTACTCTCCTTATGAGTTAGTGTATGAAAAGTTACCAAAACTTCTAATTTAAAATAAACTATGTATACTTATAATTGTAGACGATCTTGACCTAGACATTAACCTATCACAAAAAGAGAGATTAATGATACTCAACATGCAAGATGAAACTTGAAGAGTTTTCCTTATGATAAATGAAATGCATAAGGCATACCACAAACAATGTCATGATGCCTGGGTACAAAAAGTTAAATTTAAATGAGGATATAATGTTCTCTATTGAAATCCCATGCATTTGCGTCAATGAACTAAGTTTCAAACATTATGGGAAGGGCCACACATTGTACACTTAACTTTTCCTTCCAAGGCTATGATGATTTACCATCCAACAAGCCTTCAAAAGCACATGCTAGTGAACATCCAACAACTAAAACCTTTTATAGACTTCTAGGCAACCAGCCACAACCAGAATATCTCAACCCAAGAATAAGCTTATTCATTTTTCAAATCTTCTCCTTCCAACTTTGTCATGGGGGAGAAACCTATCTACCATAATACCTTTGAGGGAATGCAAAAAAAAATCGTCTTTTTTGTTTTACATTGTTCTTCATGTTTTTTTCATTTTCTTTGCATTTTGATATTTTCTTTATATATTTTACTTTTATTTTTACTTTAATTTATAATTCTATTTCTTTTTGCTTTATCTTTTTTCATCATTTTCTTAAGATAATCTAATTTTATTCCATTGTTGTTGCAAATTTTGATAATTAATAAATGCACCTATCATGATTGTAACTATCTGTACATGCCAACTTAGTCTTTGGATTATGCTCTATACTAATAGCTTATCAGTTTTCCAATAGTTCTAGGTAGTGAGCTCATGACATCTGTCCATTTCATTTATCATATACAAAGATCTATATCATGATAGCACAATTGTTATTTCACATGAAAACTAAAATGTAACATGTTATCTTATTATCTAATGAACCAAGAAAGGATCATGTAAGAATGGAAAATGGTTTGACCTCAAGTAGCTTTGATGAGTTCTCTTCTTAACTTCCTTCCTAAGTTCTATAACTCCTCATGGAATGTATCATCACTTCTTTTGAAATCTATAAAGAAAGTATGTCTTTATAATGTGTGGTTCCCACATGCCAAAACAAAAGAGAAGGGAATCAACACACATCTCTTTGAACATCTATTGAGATACAAGTACTGGTTATGGGGTTGAAAAGACATGTTACCCATGCTTGAAGGTAAGTCTCTAAGTAAGGTCCAAGTTTCTTCATAAATAATTTCTAACTGCTTCCTTCTTCTCTTTTCTTCTTTTTTGGGAGTGATGATCATTTTCTATGGTTGTTCTAGACTCATGATGATAGAAGTGGAGGAACACATTAATGTAAGGCTACTACAAATGATATGAACTTGGTCTAGACTCAGAATGGATTGGTATTGGGATCATCGTAATCACACACTTCACAAAAGGATCTCTTGCAACTATGTTCTAGATTCTCCTTTTCTAATCTCTCTCTTAATCGCTTTGGCACTGCATTTTCTCACCTCATTGTTCGATACCATGCTCATCTATTAGCTTTTATTTTGTAGGTTACATTATCTTAGGACAATCCCTTACATGGGTATGATGTTTAACCTAAACCAGCATTTATCATCCAAGGTGCCTATGGACTTCTTGTGATGGTGTTATACAAGGGCATTTCTAGGCATTAGCCTACTTTGGGAAGAGCTCACTTGGATAGCTGTTATTTTTTTTTTTCAATTTAAATCCCATAACCATAGGCCTCAAGTTAGTTTAAATAACCTTGACAACGTGCATCATCCAATTTTATGCTAATTTGACTTAAAGAACATCTCTCATTTACTCATTCCATTTGCTCAATTTGCTCTAATTCGTAAACT
>MNCI01023167.1:0-19845 GCA_015680685.1 Gnetum montanum | reverse complement strand
TTTTATTGTTATCCTAACAAGACCTAAAAGGGTAGTTGTAATTAATACTCGAAAGGGCATGTTGCAATAACAGACATGTCTCTTGAGGTAACCTTTGGGGGTTTGACCTAAGGCATTTATACCCAAGTTTAGAGGTTGTGCTAGCATGGAGTTGTGGAGCCTAGAGAGGTGAGTAATGGGAGTTGGGTAAAGTGGAACATGAAGGGGACTGGCCATCGCTTCTGGTTGGGTTATAGGCCTAACTATAGTGGTAGTGCTAGATTGCCTCTAAGGGATAGATGCCAAAGGAAGAAAATCCTAAGGAACTTTCTCAGAGCACTCTCCAGATACACCTTTCCATATCAATAAAGCTTTCTTTTATTTTCCTTTTCTGCATTTTTCATATTATTTCCTTTATACATAATGCTAAATATCACTTATATTTTGCATTGGTATATTTTATTTGGATGCATAATATCTAATATATCGCATATTTGATTTTTGCCATGACATCTAGGGAAAGGATGTCACAATTGGGATCACACTTCCAATTATCAAAAGGAATGAAGCTTAGACTAAGGAGGTTATAGTTCTATTGTGGGAAGTTTGATGTATGCAATGGTTTGTACTAGACTTGACATTTTCTTTGTAGTGAAAGTGGCATCACAATTCATGAACAATCCAAGAAAGAAACATTAGGAATTTATCAAATGAATACTATAATATATAAAAGGTACAATGTACTATTCCTCATGTTTTAGTGGTTTTCAACTTTTTCTTGCTAGTTATGTTGATGCAAATTATGCTAGTTGCAAAGATACATGTAGATCTAACATAAGTTATGTGTTCACTATTGGTGGTTGAGCTATAAGTTGGATGTTCCATCATTAATCTCATATGGATTTGTATACTACTGAGAATGAGTATGTTTCTCTTAGGTAAAAATCAAAAGACATATTATGATTGAAGAACATGTTATATTGGCTTGAACACAACCAACAAAATTACACACAATACTATGATAGCCAAAGTGTATTGTCCTTATGTAGGAATGTAATATACCATGCTTGAAGAAGGTACTTTGAAGTGTGATAAAACTTTGTTCAAGAGTTGTTTGAAGCTAGAAAGATTGATGTATTGAAGATATCAACTTAGTCAAAATTGTTAGATTTACTAATTGATGAGTGGTGAAGTACCCCTACACTCAACCATATGAATATGAGTGTTCACGCACGATCCGATCAAACTCCTCAAATGGACTAGTTGTTGTATTTAGATAGTTACACGTTGATTGCAGTTCGTTATCTTCCCACTTGAACTAGTAATTACTTTGTCACATATGGTTTAGTCCAAGGTGAGATGTATGATGTGGTCCTAAACTAGTGCTACTCCTAGAGGAAATGGGAAATAACTTTGTTTAAGCTAATAAGGGATGAGAATCTAACCTAGTCTAAGTGCGATGAGCATCCATCCTTAATCTTCCATACACATCTTGGACCTCATGTACTACTGCTAGGATTACCAAGTGCATGTTACTTATGCACTCCTAGGTATGCTACTAGGATACCAAGAAGTCACACTTAAATGCTCGTGATTAAGTCGTACTCATTCCACATTAACAACATAAAATGTAAATGACAAGAAAGTAAATATTAACTAATGAAAATAGTAAATAACAATTAACAATTAAAGTAAATAAAAGCTAAGTGAGTGCTAAAATGATGAAGTAATCTCGATCTTTATTGCCGGTCATGTGCATGTCCAAGTACGTCACACTCAAATAAAGGTTCCATACAATTACAATCATCACACTCCAAGCATGGACTATGGGAAAGAATTGAAGTGAACTAAAATTGAACAAAAAGACTCTATACATATTCCTACCAACTCCCTTTTCCAGTGTGCCCAAATGTGTATTTATAGCCTCACACAGGAATCATAATATCATGTATCCGATATTGTTACTCAGGTCACGATATCGCATACCCAATATCGCAAATCTGATATCATGGGTCTGATATCAAAGCCTGACAAATCATGGTTCATCATACCCCCATGACTGAATGAAAACTTTTCCTTGAGTTGAAAAAAATGAGAACACACCCAATTGATTACACAATGTATAGGTATGGGATTATTGACTAACTAGGAATTTATTCATGTCATAGTGGAGAGTTGAGCATAACAAAATTGGAACACAAACATAGAATTACAAAATTTATTAGAACTCATGTGATTCCTAGTGGTGGCGGTTCCAACATGGATCTCTTCCCCTTGTCTTGTGCTCTAGGTTTTGGAAATTGATGGTTCTAAAGGAGTGCTTGGAGCTTTTCCTCTTTGGTTCAGGGGTCCTGTGTTATCCATTCTGATGCTACAATGATTGATGAAGTTGGCATCTCCCATGGACATGACAGTTGTGGGAACATCTAATTGGCCTTAACATACCAAGCCACAAACAGCTGTTGTTCCTCTTCATAAGCTCTGGCTTTTACCTTGTATTATTGATAATCTGTGAGCTATCAAGCCAAATCTCCCATGACATCCTTTTGTCCCTAGTAGCTAGTTTTGACCACCTCTAATTCAGAATTTGTCACTTCTGGTTTCTATAGTGTCTTCTTGTGCTTTGCAAATTCTACTTCATACATTGCATAGGTCATTGCTACCTTCTTTTCCAATTCTGTTCGTGGGCAACCTGCTATTAACATGGCCAAGTTGGCATACTATAGGTTTGCCAACTCCATGTACTTTGTAGGATCCTATATCTATAGGTCCCAGCTCTTAAGTTTTACTTGGTTGATGAATGAATAGGTATCCAATATGGCCTGTCAATCAGTGTGTTGAGCACTGAAGGTGTTAATGTGGGCTTTGGCCATATGGATTTCTTTTTCAATTACTTGCTTGTACATCCCCACTTGGTCCTTGAAGTGTTCCTTTGGCTTCTCATGTTGCTTGGCCTCATTTTGCCATGTGCTTATTTCAATTGCCATGTTTTGATGGATTGCACATACCTCCTCTATTGATAGGGTTCAATTTTCTCTAGCCAAGAAATTCATGTCCTGGTTGACCCTAACTAATTATTCTTGTAATTGCTGAATGTTTTCTTTGAGAACATTCTTTTGTTTTTCCATGGTGGTCAACTGGAAATTGTCAATAGCAAGTAGTTCATTCTCCTCTTGCAAGGCCTTGAGTGCTTTGGCATGTGCATATGTTTGAGCTTGTGCCTTGGAAGCATCCCAATTGACCTTCTCTTTCTCCTCCACCATTCTTTTATTTTTTGCCAACAATTTATTGAGTTTATTTGTCCAGAAGGAATCTAGGTAGTCTACGGGGATAAACTGAGATGGGTCTCGCTGTGCAGCTTGCATGGTAATGAGCTTCTCTTGGAGTCTTTCCAACTCCACCTCTGCATGCTTGACCCTGGTCTTTGCCATAACCAACTTCCCTTTTATGGAGATGAGGTCTAACTGAGTTGTTGTAGCATCTTGAGGGATGTCAAACAGGGACGTCATCACTTGTCTTGTCTGCAGCAAATGATCAAGAACATCCTCATGTTCCGTAGGAGTTATCGAGGGAACAGCCAAGGTTTGAGCATCACATGCTCCCATAAAGTCTTCTGGTGGCATAACAATGACATTGAATGATTCTTTTATGTGGTTCGTGGACACTTTTGCAGCTCTTGTTGCATCTTGGTGCTGCATGACCACTATTGTGGCCCCTTTACCAGTTTCTAATTGCACTTGAAAAGATGCAGCATTCCTTGAGATCAGTTGTGACCAATGTGATGTCCGTCCTCCTGTTTGAATTGATACCTTGCCCTGTGCATGATCGATTAAGACCATGGGTTGTATGACATTATCTATGACCCTAAAGAGATTGGTCTCATCATGGATTCCCCAACTAACCATCTCAGGGATGGCCCTGAGATGACTCATCGATGGTTAATATTCTTCTAGTGGTGGTGGTGGTTGGTCTTGCTAGCCTCTGCTAGGCCCTACCTTTTATTGTTGATTGGGCCTTATGCTTGGAAGTTGGCTAGGCCCTACAGTTTGAGGTGTGGTGGGCCCCACTGTTTGTTCTTATTCCAGTTCCAATGTCTCACAAATGCTTTTTCTTGGGGCTGGTGGCTTCAACAATTTTGCAAATGAAGCATTTTGGACCTTTTTGGAGATGTCATTGGTATACCCTAGGATTCTAGCATGTTGACATAGCTTCTTGATGAGACAAGGAAAGGGCAATGCAAACTTCCCCATCTTGCATTGTTTGAACTACCTCAAAATCTCTGTAAGTTATAGATGGGGTAGGTTAGCATTAACCTTGCCCATCAATATAGCACTTCCTCTAGCTACATATGTGGAGATCCTATTCAATCCTTTTGTGGGGAAGATGTGATATGTGCCAATCTTGAAGTAGATTCTCTCTTCAAGTGTCAGCTCTCCATATTCTTTTTCTTCTTTGTCGTATGTCCTTTTCAACTAGATCTTTCATGCATTAACATCAGAGTGAGTGGGTAGGTGAGAAATGTTTGGCCCCATATTCGAAAGATTTAACACTTCCAAAATGGCCTTAGTAGAGAAATCCATAGAAACACCACCAATATCAATGGTGGTTCCTTCTTCTTTATTGTGCCAAAATTGGTACATCTCTCCTAGGTACCAAGCACTACTTTCAAAGAGGATAGGCCATAATGGGAACTATTTGAGTTGGTCCCTGACTACCTCAAGAGAAAACTTAGTGAAAGGTCCAAAGTTGAGTTCCGCTATCACAACTACTAATGTGGACCTTTCATGAATTTCTTGAACACACTCTGGGGACAACGTGAGGTGTTGTTCCTATTCAGGTATTCCGTCGACTCCACCTTTAGCATCTCCTGATTATACAGTAATAGCAGGTTCTTGATGGATACTGAATAATTGTGCCTCCTATTCTATACATTCCTCAAGAGATGCTTGGCCTCTACCTCTCCTTGGTCATTTGGATGCACCTTGAGAGGGTCCTCCTTGCTGTCCTCTTTTGGGGGCCATCTGCAATCACACAGGGCCAACTATTAGTAAGGTTATTTACAAAATTTGACTTATACCCTTACTTTTTTCCTTTAATGAATTTGTTTCTTATTTAGTATGATCCAGAGTTAGCAAATTTTATGAAAATGTCCCCTAAAAGTTTTGATATTGGGCCAAATTTGATTAGGTAGCTCCAAAAATTAATTCTCTTAGTGTGAGTGAAGAGATAAAATTGATTTGGCAACATGTTTAACGTTGTTTACAGTCATTTATCCTTTATGATATCCTTTGGGAAATGATGAATTTCAGAAAAATTATGTGCAACTTGGAACGTACTCTTCCCTAACAACTAAGCTAAACACTCCAGGTTCAAACAGGTTTAATCAGAATAGAAATCGGAGCGTTAGTNGGGGGGGGGGGGGGGGGGGGGGGTGTCCATATATAGAGTTTTTATGGACATGATATCATGTACCTGATAGCGTGGACCCAATATCAGGTCAAACCTGATATCGGGTACCCAATATTGTGACCCGTTGAAAATAGGGTACTTGGTAAAATTAATAAATTTCTGATTTTCCAAGGACAAAAATGAAGGATTTGAGGTTAATTTGAAAGATCCAAGGTAACATTGGATAGACTAGAGGGCACCAAAAGTATAATGGGGTAGAAACTGGTAATGAAATTCATGAATAGAATGAGGAAAAAGGACATGTTTTGGTGCCTAGGAACATTTGAATTAGAAGGATGATAAAGAAAAGAATAACATTGCTAATGTAGTACTTGGAGGGTATAAAATGATGTGATGATGATGTGTAATGGGTGTAAATTACAAGGGTTATGCAAGTGGGTCCTCCCCAAAGTAGGTTTCTACCTATGATGCCCTTACGTAACCACACCAAAAAATGTCTGTAGGCACCAAAAGGGTGAAATGTAATCCATACCAATCCCACAAAACACATACATGTAGATACCACCATAATGAGGTATGAATTCTATGTGACACAAAACACAAGTCAAAAATTCTTGGACAGTGAGATGAGATGAATCATAAAAGGGATTGCAAAGATTGGGACGTGAGGTGACTGACCTAGGGTACAATGAATCTTGAGTGTAGGGCATGATTAATGCATCATTAGCCAATTGCTCCAAAATCAATACCAAGTTCAATCCTCTGATCAGTGACATCACATTGTTTCATCCAATGATGGACAACCATAAGAGCATCATGACAGCAAGGTGTATGATCACTTGGCATTTTGTTCAAGGGAGGAGTGATTTGGGATTTCTTTGCAACACATTTGTCTTGATCTTTTTGTTTCTTTCTATCTAGCCACTTTGGCACACTTTCTCTCTCTCTCTTTTTCCTTTTTTTTTCCTCTTTTTTTTATGCATAATCCAGATAAGCTACCTACCTTCAGGCATGGGTGCATGTCTTTCCAATGGGACCTCCTAGAATATCATTGGGTTTCTTTATTGAGTTCCTTTTATTACTCTTACTTCTATTTTTTGTTAGATCTACAAGGATCTTAGTACAACTAGGCTGCATGATCAACTCTTATAGATGTTACCAAAGAGAATCAACAAGTCCCCTTAATGTCATACCCTGGTCATTCCCTCTTAGTCCATCATTTTTTGCTCTAGGCATAATGAGCACAAAATTACTTTTAAGTTTTCATGATGACAAGAATATCATTGTACCTAGAGTAGAACCTCTTATTAATAGAATGGTTGGGTGGATGTGGTGGGCTCGCTGTGCAAGTAATTAGTCACCTGAGACTTGGTAGCATAGAACAACACCTCAACCAATGAGTCACATGAGTGTTTTATTTATAGATGAGATTACCCATAAAAAGATAAAAAGATAAAATAATAAATAAAAATATGAAACAACAATGAAAAGATAAAACAACAATTTGAAAAATGAAAAATTGGAAAACAAAAAATTGTAAAACTAAAGAAAAGAAAAAACATTTATTAATTCTTCTTGTTAGAATGGAGGATACCGCCCATAACTAAACATTTGAGCATGGCTAGAATTAATAAATAGAAAATGTGGATCCATGTGTGTTGGAAACATTGGGAATCGATCATATCCAAACCATTGGGTGTCTTTTGATGTAGTGTTTGGAATGTACCCAAATTGGGGTTCACACACTTGATTAAGGTTGACATAGTTGGGCAAGTTATAAGATGTGGTTAATTGATAAGGAGTTGACCCACTATGGTACCCGTGGCCATAAAATGGTATGCAAGGATCAATATGTGTCCCTATGTGGTTATATTCATTAGGTCGCATGGTTGTTGGAGTATTGATTGGTGGCCTTGAAAAGGTAACACAAGGTGTTAGGTTTGAGGAGAAAGATGCACCACAGTGTTGAACTTGTGCTGAGTTGGAGGATGTAGTAGTCTCGGAACTATGATGTCCCTTTCTATAGTCATGTCTAAAGAAGGGATTCCTTCGATGTTGTGGAGGATTCTCACTATGATTAATAGTAGCAGCACAAGTAACGCTCACGGGTTGATGCTATGGTGCAAACCCTTCTAGAAGAACTAGTGGCGATGTAGAAGAAGGTGAAAATGAGAATATTGAGGTTGAGGAGAATCATAAGGTACACAAGGTGGTGGTCCTGTTGGAGAGGATATGGGTTGATAGTATTTATGAGAATGATGAAAATGTGGCAAAAGAGAGGCTGTTGACACAATTGGAAAAATAGGATGCTGAACATGATAAGTGCCTGGATTCGGATGATATGAAGGATGTGACCAGTTTGAGGGTGGCCTCCCCCATGACTAGGATTTTTGTCATTGTGATTGAACACAGTATTTTTGTACAAACTCTGGATGTAACATTCTTCCCCAATGCTCATGTAAATGTGACAAGATAGGGCATTGGCCTTTAGGGTGATCGTATAGGCAAATGTCACATTGATACATATGATTAGCAATTGAGTTCTTATCCTTATTCTCTTCAACCCTTCTTTTCGATTATCTAGTGATGTTCTGTCCTATTTCTTGGTTCATCATGGTCCTACCTCTAATAGCATTGGAATATTCTCCACATTTTTCATGTATCCATTCCATCATCTTATTGATCTTTGCCTCAATCTCATCTAGTGCTTGTAGTACTGGAAAAGATGGTTCCATCTTCTTGAGATGAGTTGATTTTTCCTCTTCCTAGTTATGGACCTTTGTTAAATTGAGATTTTGGCCCTGTTCAGATTTTTCAACATTCTCCCATTTAGCCATTTCTCCTTCTTCTTTTGCTACCAGCTTAATGAGCTCTTGGAATTGGTGGGTCCATAGCTCATATAGTTGACCTGAGGCATACATCCCTAGCGTCTCCCTTGTTTCATTATGGAGCCCATCCATAATGTTGTACAAATCTTTGGTCTTGATGTTGCCTAATTATTCTATCTATGAGACACTCATTGGATCTCTTGGGTTGCCACCTAGAGGCTTTGCTAATGTTGCTAGTAGGATTGGCCCTTGGATAGGAAGGGATCGATGCATTGGCTACTGTTGGGCTTTAGACAGGTGAAGGGTTAGCATGTTGTAACACCTTGATAATGAAGGGTGATTGAACTATTATTGTTGTGACATGATATGGGGCCCTAACTATAAAGGATGTTGTGGGTGCTTGAGGCAGCACTCTAAAAATAAAAGAGGGCCTCAAACCCATAGGGGCTAAGGGTACTATTGCGCTATCAGAGGGCACATGAACCAAAAATGGTTGGTACACTAATTTTGGGTTATCATTAATGTTGATAGTGTTTATGATGTAGCCAACATCATCCACATTTAGAGGGTCCTTGTACACCCTTATGGATTGGTTCTATGGCTTGATTGGATTTGTAGCATTGAGGACTAGCTCACCTCTATCAATCATCTTTTGTAGATCATCTTGCAAGGCTAGGAAAAAGTTTGTGCTATGATTGGACAACTACTGGTAATGGCAGAACCAATCTATCCTAAAATGTTTTGGGAGCAGGGGTTCATTTGGCACCACCAAAGTATGGTTTCTAATATCTTGTAGTATTTTTCATGCCTTTTATAAGAATGCTAAGACATTTTCTTATATTGGATGCACCCAGATTTTAATAGTTGTTCCAGTAGCTCTAAGGGCTTCAGTGGAAATAGGGAATGCTTGGAGCGATCCTTGCACTTGAAGTTAGAACTTTGACCACCTTGCATCATGGCCACTGTAGATGAAGGTGAGTTGGTTGCCTTGGTGCTAGGATTGGTAGCTTTGTTGTTGGCTGGGACTTTGGGTGGATTAGCCGTTGGCCCCCTGTTGATTGCCTTGACCTCTTTGTCTACTAATACCATTGTTGTAGTTTGCTTTCCCTTATCATTATCTCTCCTTTCATGTTGGTTCTTGTAGGCCACATAGGCTAGGTTCTTACTAGCTTTCGCCACGTCCTCTATGCTCTTGGTTTGGGCGAAGGCCTACCTTAGGGATTGCAGGCCTATGTAGTACAACTTTAACTTTATGAAATCATTAAATGCACTATTGAAAATAGCAAAGAGATGTTCTTTGGCTATGGACTCTCATATTTCATTTAATGAGGCATTCCAATGTTGGATGAATTTTTGCACAAGCTGTAGGTGGCCTTGCTTGACCTACATTAGTTGGTCCAAGGTTATCTCTAGTTTCAAGTTATACTTGAAGTGTGTCATGAACTAGCTCAAGAGGTCTTCTAGAGAGGAGATAGAGCCTCTGAGTAGCATGCGGTACTAGTATAATTCTTTGCTAGTCAATGACATAGAAATCATGCATATGATGGCATTTGGCTAGGCTTGCAATGACAAACACTCTAGCCTAAATGTGACTAGATGTGCATTGGGATTTCCCTTACCCTTGTACTTGGTGAACTAAAGTAGTGCAACCCTAGCTTGCAAAGTTAGAGGTGGGATTGTAGAACTTATAGGATCATCTTGGTAGAAGTCCATCACTTTGATAGTTTTAGAGGAGGTAGCTTTGAGTTGCTTCATNCCAAGATGGTCATAACATCAACACCACCTTCCCACTCTATCAATCTTAGATCTACACCTGTAGTGGCAACTTATTAGATGTAATACATGCATTATGATGCAATAGATCCCTTCAAATTACCCTTCATGGCATCATGT
The DNA here is from genome assembly GCA_015680685.1 of Gnetum montanum. Taxonomy (NCBI): domain Eukaryota; kingdom Viridiplantae; phylum Streptophyta; class Gnetopsida; order Gnetales; family Gnetaceae; genus Gnetum; species Gnetum montanum. The sequence goes on along the minus strand of MNCI01023167.1, from coordinate 9,736 downwards.
CAACCTACCCAGCCATCTTTGCCAGTAGCAATCACATCAACTCAACCATATGTTCACACAAGGCCCCTCTCCAAGCCCTAAATGACTCNTATTGCATCATAATGCATGTATTACATCTAATAAGTTGCCACTACAGGTGTAGATCTAAGATTGATAGAGTGGGAAGGTGGTGTTGATGTTATGACCATCTTGGGGAGGATGGATGAACTAAACCAAGGAAGGGCCAGACTAGGGTTTGCTTATTGGAAGATGATGGGAAAGGGAACTTTGTGTTTGGAGTGAGATTTGAACTTGTCCTCTTCCTCTTTTAAGGCTTCCTCATAGTTAGTTCCCACATCACACTCACTTGCTTAGATGAGCTAGGATAACAACTAGTGGTGGGACTTTGTGAGTGGTATGATGTTGGAAGAGGAAGGGATATACTCCCATCCATCCTAGTGGATTAGTTCAAAGTCTTGTTTTGCCTCCATGTCAAGGTGATCTATAGGTAACCTTTCTTATACCTTTGCGCATATGAAGTTGTATTACTCATTGCTAAGCACAATGTACTCTAGGTATTGGTCGTGTAGCCTAAGGGATTGCCTTGATCCAACCATCACAAGATTCATAAGGTTGTCAATCCTAGTCTCTTGTTGGATAGGCAAGATATAAAGTATGTTTAAAACTAACATCAAAGGTTGATATAGGTTCATGATTGCAAATTGAGTTGTAAAGAAAACTGCGAAGGTTATTGGTTGCAAAATATAGTGCAAGTTGAAACTAACTTTGTTTTGACTAATACCATTAACTACACTCTTCATTATGGATAGGTAACTATGATGACTATGCTATCCACTACAAAGGGCCAACTACTCTCTCCACAATAGAGAGCTAACTATGCTATCTACCTTGGAGATGACTACACTTCAATTGAGGACAATGGGAACTTGGCAAAATAGTGGAGAGAAGTGTGGTTTGGGATTGCTATGTAAGGTCCTGAGGGGACCAACTACAGGGTCCAATCTACACCAATGGGTTAATGGACAACTACAATGTAGAGAGCTTATAAAACAACCTCAACAGAGGTTGAAAAAAGGTTCAACCCTCCTTCTAGTGCTAGAAACTGTAACAATCGAAAATGTTGGTGGTTGGAACACCAAGGTTCACAGGCACACAACCTAACCTCAGGTCCACATGAGGACTTGTTGGAGGTGAAGAGGGTGCATCCTGAATAGTCTTGTTGATCAAACAGGGACTTACCAGATGCAACCGGGGTGCAATGTGGTTAGCCACAGTGTTGATGCGAAATGGTGCTAAGTGTTCAAATGGTATCAACAGTGTTAACGATGTCAATGGGGTCAAGCATAGTCAAGAGTTTCAATGAAAACAAGGATGTTAACATGCAGAGACCATCACCTAAGTGTAGTTTTAGGCATGGTTATGCAGTGAAATAGCAAAAAAATGTGAATAAAATGGTAAAAATGTAGAGAGAGAGAGAGAGAGAGAGAGAGAGAGAAGCAAAAAACCACCCCAAATGGGGTTAAGCGTAGTTAACACCAAAAGGGGTTAGAAGGTACATAGTGTCTAATAGGCACAATGGATAGCGTAGTCATAGTCTCAAGGGTGTTTGGCCATGAAGACTAGTGTTTTTCCAAGTTGTCTACATTTGCTAGGTTGGCTACCATGGTTACCATTGGTTGCGGTGTTTTAATGGGCTGCAGTGGTCTACAACTTCATCGATATGTCTTTGGTTCTCTTCCAAGCTCTCCTTAGGTTCACCAAGTTTCTAGTTTGCTAACTTTCAAATTTGCCAACCTTGAAAACATTAAGGGCATGGGCATTTATAGGCCTAGGGTTAGCAAAAGATGTGCGATGGCTACTATGTGGTAGAGGAAATGGTTGGGACTATGCTGTCATCCAACTACGCTCTCCACTAGTCTGGTGGTGTTGTGCTTTGTTGTGCTCTACCGAACTTTGTGAGACTAAAAGATTGTGACTATGTCGCCAATTGCATGTGTGTGCTGAGAAGACCACAAGGTAGCTGAAAAATGCCACTTTAGAGACTATGCTCTAGGACTACGCTCTTCACTATCTTGCATGGCGTCAAGCATAGTTACAAACTTGGTGCCAAAATGGGATACACAAAAGAAGCATTTTGCTAACTACACTTTCCAAAGGTGAGTTGGAGTTGAGCTAAGTGTTGGTGCTATGTTGTGAAGGCTGCTAGAGACTATTCTGGTTGACTATGCTTGACTACGCTCTAGATTGGGGGAGAGCATAGTCACACGCTTTGAAAAGTTTGTAAAAAATGGCTATGTGCTAACTACACTCTCCATTGGAGGTTGACTATGATCTTGAATGGGGGTGAGCATAGTCCCAGCACTTGTCAAAACTTGTGGAGACTAGATTCCAATTGACTACACTCTCCATGAGAGGCTAATTATGCTTTGAGGAAGTGGAGAGTGTAGTCTTGACACTTAGACAAAATTGCAAAAAATTAGCTTTTGTGTTGACTACGGTCTTCACTGGAGGTTGACTACGCTTTGGGGTAGTGGAGAGCATAGTCCCAACACTTAGAAAAAATTACAGCAACTAGCTTGGTGTTGATACTTAGAAAAATTTATAGTTGGGATGTCGTAGTCTTGATTTGATGGAGTTTCACTATCTCTTGCAAGATGATGATAAAAAAGATGAGTAAGAATCTTCATTAATATTGATATTTTTCTTCTTCTTACAAAAATAATAATCCTTATTAATATTTATATTTTTCTTCCTCTTAGGAAAATATGTTTATTTATAAGGTGAAGAATCTTTAGCAATTGGAATAATATTTTGATTGTATTGCCCAATGGTATATGCTTATGAAGATTAAGATTAGTACATCACATTAGCAAATTAAACCTACTCTTGCAATGGCTAATTTGAAATTCTTCTTTGTGATGGTACAAAAAGCCATTTTTTTTATCGTTGGACATGCAGCTGTTGAGATAATTATGGTGGATATGGTTCATATTAATTGGGTAGTACTTGAGATACTTGGTTCATTGCCTATGGAGTTCCATGATGGTAAGAATGATGGAAGGGTAAAGATTTTTTCACTATAGAGGAGATACTCCAAGATGCCAAGATCTAAGGATTAGGCCTCATACATTATTGATGTTTCTATTTTTACAAAAGAAATATATCAGAAGGAAGACATCTAATCAAAGTAAGGCCTCTTACCCTTTGTCTTACTATCATAAATCTCTCTCTTGGTATAAATAATTTTTCAAATTCTTCAATAATTGTATTTTTTGAATTCTTAAGACTTAAAGTCATCTTTTCATTCAGTACATCCCAAATGTTGTTAACCACATTAGTAAGGTTTGTTGTAGCTGTCTTGGTTCTTATGATTCCTTACATAAGGACTTTAACAACATTAGAGGGTGAAATTCTACATTCAACACTCCAGTTTCTTCTAACATTGGGAATATATGTTAACTTTCTCTATGTTAGCATGCTTATGCCATTCATCTTTTAATCTAGTTATATCATCTACCACAATTGCAATTTGGGCCACTGACCTTTGGTAGAGATTGTCCATAACATACATATCCATCCTTTCATAGGTTTGTAGCTATAGTTATTCTACTAGGTGCATTACTTACTCATATTTGCTAATTGAGTATGCAAATTTTATGGTTACATTCAATGATTTATTAGCATATTGCTTTCACCTTGTTGTTCACTTTCTAAGATTTGTAACTTAATTATAAGATTAAAAGATTGTATTGAAAGCTCTTATCATATATGCTTAAGAAGAGATGGTGTTAGGTGAGATAACTTAATACCATATTTTAGCATGGTCAATGAGTGTGTAGCGAAAACGTGAAGTTTTCGCCACTCACTATTTAGTCTTTATAGATCACAAGTAATCATAAATGCTTAAAATAAAGTTATGGATCATCATTCAACTAATTGTTAAATATAGAAACATTAGTTATATCAAATGTTCAAATTTTTCTCTCATCAATGATTTCAAGTGGAATGCAAACTACTTTTTGAATTTTACCTTGGTAGATACATTAAAATAATGGCTTATCCAAATCATTAACACATCCTTTCAAATGAAGATAATACATAGTTAGGATGAGAAATTGCTTTGGGTTCCCATATGCATGGCTCAAGTCTAAAGGATAAGGATGCATACATCTTCTTCCCTTAGGATCATTCATGTTGTAGTAATGAAATGCTCTAGGAGAATATCTTGCTTACTTCTTAGAATATATGCACTTGTTCTTCGACTTCATGATCATATAAAAAATCTCTTATTTCTGATAAATGATATACTCTAATTGTTGGGATGATATGATTTTGTAATCTACCAAATACTTGTTGAAGCCTTGATTGAATAAAGAATTCTCAAAGATGACAGGTGTAGCATGTCTAGGATCTTTGCAAAATCATCCATATGCATCACACCATCACTCTAATTTATCTTGATGAAAGTTCATCATAATAAGAGGTGCAACTTCATTTACCATATTTTTGAAAGTGATTGAGACTAATAGAGGCTTCTTCTTTAATTCATATTCATTGCTCAGTTTAGCCATGATTGCTTTGATTTTTTATTTCCTATAAAATCAGCAAATAAGAAAAGAAAAATTATAAATATGCAAGTAAAATTAGCAATTTACGGATACCTTCTCCAAAAATGACGCCAATGATGGTCCAACATACTTTCAATATACACATAGATGCAAACCATAATATAAGCCCTTTCAAGAAAAGTGTGACATCCTTATTGAAAAGTAATAAAATATTTCCATTCACAACTTTGATGGCCTAACATCATTCTGAACAAATATGATCTCCTTAAATAAGGTAGAATCATTGCATGCTTTATATCACTAAACTAATCTATCTAAATAAGAGAATTAAATTAACCATAATTTATAAATCTAAAAAATAAATAAATTATTAAGATGTCATCATCAAGGTTCAATAAAATAAAATTAAAAATTTAAATGAAATCAAAGTGATGTTTATTCATTTCACAAATACATGACTTTGTGTTAACCAAATGGTTTCAAACTATAAAAACATGGCAACACTTTGATGGAGTCTTACTTCACAATGTTGTAATCTATGGATGGACTTGAGGAGGATATTTCCTTAGCTACAATTTATCTTTTTCTTATATTTGTTAATGTGCGATATTTTTTATCCTTTTGTATATGTTTGGATGTGTTTGAGTTAGTTTTAATGAATTTTGAGCATTCCAAGGTTAATTTTAAGGTCTTTTGATGGTGTAGGAGTTTTTGAGGTAGTTTATCTAAGCAACTAAAAAAGTCTAGATGTTTTCATAGACATTTCAACAAGTTTAGAGATCTTGAAAGATGTCTCCATTCTCTTAGACATCGTAATTGTATAAAAATAGGTAATTCCAGCCAAACATCTTGGTAGAAGGCAAATGAAGATAGAATGGTTTAGAATTTGAACTATGGCATGAGGGAAGATAAAGAGACATCAAGGAAGATGAAGAGTAATGTAAAATGACTATAAATTAGTAGTAGGGGTCTTACTTAGAGAAAAGAGAGTTAAGAAGAAAGCTTAAGTGAGAGTTAGGAGTAAGCTTAAGAGACGAGAGAGGGAGAGGCACTTGAGGAAGATAGTAGCATAGGAGTGGTGAAAGAGTCTGCTATGAGTGTGAACCTTATCTTCTTGAGTATTGTGAGCTCAAGTGGAGCCCTTGAGTAAGGGTTTAAGGGATCATTGAGAACATGTGTTTCCTTTAGATCCTTGGAAGTATTTAAGTTGAGCTTTTCTTCACATTTTTGTTATATTTCTCATTTTAGATTATTATAATTAAAGGGAAGTATATTCCATTTTATTTATGTTCTTGTTCCTCTAATGTTACTTTAGCTTGGACATGTGTGAAATTGGGTTCTTTCAGGATCTATTAGAGGCAAATCTTTACTAAGATTAGTAATTGCATTTAGATGATCATTAGTCACTCTCTTTCAAACTAGACTTGTAGTGATTCTTTAATGTGTATAGTTAAGTCTAACTAGGATATATGATAAAAAGGATATTGTTTATCCATAAATATAATCTATATAAAATAATGAAATTAAATTTAATTATCTAATTAATAAATACTATGAAACTAAATTCTAAACTAGCCTATGAGCGATGAGCATTCATTCCATAATCTTTTGTCATGTTCTTGGATATATACATTACCCACAAGGAACACTAAGTAATCTCACTACTAGCCATTAGTACCACATAATCAGCTATCAAGATTACTAAGATAATGCATATTTAACACTTGAGATCATGTCGCACACATTTTACCAATGATTTAATATGTGATGGAAATGTAAACATTTGTTCTAGGAAAGTAGTGAATAACAACATGAAGAAAATGTGAAATAGTAAATCTAGTCTAAGTTAGAATGCTGCAATGAAATCAAATTAATCTTAATCTTATTATCATCATGGAAGAATTTAGGTACATTCCACTTAAATAAGATACTAGATAAATTAAATCAAATCCACATTGCAAGCACTCATTGACTGCTACAAGGAAATAAAAATTAAACTAAGAGTGCTCTACTATCCATTAATCAAATGATGCCATAAATGTAGCTAGTGGACATATCTTTATAGACTTAACATAACTATAAAATGTCACATTTGTGACATCACATGACATGCTACAACATTGCATCATTGCAACATTTGAAAGAAAGTAATTTTTATTGTTTATCGAAGCCTTTTGTATTTGGTAATTTTTAGAGGCTAATTTTGGTTTACATAGCTATTTATGTGATTTACTTTATGATGAGTCATTGTTGGTTGACTATGTCAATGAGGCCTCGTCGATGCATCTTATCTTGCATTGATGAGGCCTTGTCGATGCAGTGTCTATTTGTTGCCTATAAATACGTGCCTACCAGTCGCATTTATGGAAATTCAAATTTCAGTAGTAGAAGAGCTCTTGCATTTTTTCCATTTGAAAGTTAGAATTTTTTCCCCAAGTGCCCACATCAGGAGTCATTGAGTGTACAGATCTTTATTCAAGCATTTTTGTACTTAAGCATGACAATGTGTGTGTTAATAAAGATGAGCTTTATGATAAACCTTGCAGCACTTTGGATAGATTAGCTATTTTATTCATGCATTTATTATTTTTAATTATTTATTAAATGTTTTCAATTAGTTATTAAATATTTTCCAATTATTACATTAATGAGGAAATTAAGTGAGATAGAATACACATGTAAGTATGACTGTTTTGAGTGTGACATGTATTTGCTTTGTAATCCTAGTAGCATTATTGCTTGTTATNTTGCTGCTAATGGCAAGGATGTGAACTTGAACCTGTGATTGACTATCATAAACTAGGTTCAAGAAAGAATGATAGCCAAGGTAGGGACTCAGGTAAATATCACAACAACAAGGGATCTAAGGATGGTTATCATAATAAGCATAAGAGTGATGGTAGGCATTGCAGTGGTGATGGTGGTCCACCTTCCTCTTTATCCTCTTCATCCAATTCCAAACATTCCTCTTCATTTAATGGTTCTCATGGAAGTCATTGTCAAAACAACCACGATGAAGGTGATTAATGAAATAACAATGGCCATGAAGGCCATCAAAATCGAAGGGGTGGTTAAAACCATCATCAACGTCATCAATGCAATGATGATGATGAACCTTTATTGCTAACTCAAAGTATGCTCAACATTGCAGAGGCAGTGAAAATCCCAACCAGACATATGAAGGCTAGTCTGATCAAATGCCTAGATATAAAAAATATTCCAAGATTGAGGGGGGATACAATTCTCATATACGGACACATCTATAAGCTTTTTAAGATGCCTGTGCCTTACAAAACATATAGAATGAGTGGCAAAAACATAAGATTTTCCCAAAGACACTCATTAAGGAGGTTGAAAGCTAGTACTAGTCCTTGGATCTAGAATCTATCCAAAGATGAAGTACCATGTTAGAGCTATTCAATGAAAAATACGAGACATACTCCAAAGTGTCTAATTTGAGAAGGCAAATCCAAGGCTGAAAATAGGGAGAACATGAACCCTTGGATGCCACCATGGGTTGATATTATTCACTCCTACACTGATGCCTTGGCTATGGTTACTCTCAAAGGAAACAACTTCTCCACATCATAGATGGGTTTAGAGTAGAAACAAGAAGAACCCTTGGGATGTATGCCCAATGAAGATTGTCTGAAATGAGAGTTCATCAAATCCAAAGGTTAATTGAGCAAAAGAAGAAGGTGAGCTATGAAAAAGGAAAAGTGTTGAAGAGTATAATAGGGACCCGTTCATCAGAAAATGAGAGGTTTGATTTTGTGATGAAAAGGAGTCACCACTTGATGAAGTGGTGAATGGAAAGACCTTGCCCATCTAAAAATCTATTTTTGATATTTTGGCCAAGGTTGACAAGTTATGGGACTTTTTGGATGAAAAGTTTCAAACCGTGTTGAAGATAGCTAATGAATCCAAAGAGCAAAATAGTGATTATAATCGTAGGAGGCAAAAAGAAGCTAAATGTGCCTACCAAAGAGGTAAAAGCAAAGTTGCTATAGTAGAGGAAGTTGTGGAGTCTAACCTTGATAATGAAATTGAATGTGATGTATGCCAATACGAACATCTAAAGGGATGTTGCCCTATGATGTCACACTTACAAGAGTCTGTAGTGTACACATTGAATCCTTGCCTAGCACAAAGGCAAGCTCCAAGATGATTAACTTACCCTTAAGGCAATCTAAGATAATTCCACCAGTAATAACAAGCTTACTACCCAAGTAGAACTCCTCCACAACCTTATGAATAATACCAATAGTGGTACCAACCACAATCATGGGAAATGCCATTGCCAAGGTAGTTGTACCCTTATAGGCAACCAGATTCATATGGGCACTATGTTTAGCAACCCATCTTCCCTAGGAGTTCTACGAGTCATGCATCATTCTAGAATAACTATTATCCTCTAGAGTACCACTGAATACATTCACCATCTACTTTAGGGAAAAACCCATATCTGTATTCTTATCATCCTCCACAGCTCTCTACACCTACACCTCCACCTTCAACCTAACTACCTCTTGATCCATCTATGCAGGGTGAGATTCCTCCATAGCCGCAACAACGAAATGCTACAAGGGCTATACACTCACAACCAAGTTTTCAACCAAGTGGTCTAGAAAATCAATCAAGAAAATGACATTTCTTTTGGCCTATCAGTCCTCTCTAGCCCTCACAACCTACTTTGGCTGATTGCCTTGCATCTCCAGCATCTTCATCCTCTACATGAAACACCTTTGAGTGCCCTTCAAACAAAGTGCTACCTAGGGTTTGTGCTATAATGTTAACCCATGCTATTTTTGATTAGATCAAGGTTGGCAATATTCATATAAAAATATGTAACCTAGGAAGTCCACTCATCTATCTATAGATTGTTGGACAAGAGCCATGCAAAGCTCTTCTTGATTCTAATTTTGGAGTTTACCTCATTTCCCATGATATGTATAAGGCCTAGAACCTACCACCTCTCAAGAAGAGCAACATCCATCTAGAATTACTAGATTAGTTGATTACTATCCCTTTGGGATTAGTAGAGGATATTGTGACCAAAATTTTTGGGTGGTCCTATCCTGCTGATTTTCTAGTAATCAAGGTGGACAATTGTAAAAGTGACATCCCCATAATTATGGGAAGGGCTTGGTTAAGCACAGTCAATGCAT
>MNCI01023165.1:191958-283546 GCA_015680685.1 Gnetum montanum | reverse complement strand
TCATAATCTAGGCCTAGACGGTAGTGAAACTCTGGCAACTTTTCCACTCCAGAGATAGAATATTTTCCATGTGCCCGCAGTAGGAGTCCCAAAGTGAATGGATCTTTATTCGAGCAAACATTGTACCTAAACACAAGTTTTTGTATGGAAATAAAGACGAGCTTTTCGAATAAACCTTGCAATGCATGGAATAGGCTAATTAGGATTTCATTTATTGTTATTTATTATCTATTATTTGCATGCTTTATTAGTTATTTACTGCTTTCTCTCTCAACCCTTCTCTCCTAGTTAATTGCCTCAGTATGACCGCTTCAAGCACATGCGTTACGTGTGGTGATCCCAGCAATAGCTAGTGTTTGGTAACCACAGTTGCATTAGTTCAGGGTGTGTACGGTAAGTGGAAACGGATGCTAATGCTAGATTAATTTAGACTTAGTTAATTAATTAAAGTTAGAAATTAGTCTCTCTACCCTTCAACTCATTAACATAGGAGATAAAACATAAAAAGATATAAGAATCATATACCTCAGACTTACTTAACCATACACCATGAGAAATACAAGTAAGTTTGGGAAGACAACGAATAATTAACCTTAAGTATTCCATGAGGTGTGTAGGCACTTAGTCTGCAAAGTTAGACCAGATCGTGCGTGTTATGCTCATATTCGTATGGTTGAGTGTAGGGGTGCCTCACCACTCATCAAGTGGAAACCCATGCAATGGGACCTCTTCAAGAGGAGCTTGAATTGGAATTTGTTTGGTAGATTCCTAAAGCAAAATTAGCCTCAAAATAATCACAATGTGAAGAAGTACCAAGACCAACACCAAGCTTGAAGTCATGTTAACACAAGCCTACCTCGACACCATCAAGCCTCGTGACATCCAATGCTCAATTCTCCAAGAATTGAATTTGGGACCTTTTTGGGAACATGCCCCAATAGAGGTTAAGACACAACTACAAACCTCTTCCGTGTGGCAAATTATCATTTCCAATGGAAAGTAGTACATGGAAGAGACATACCTCTTTTGGAATAACAGCAGGCCAGGCTCTATCGTAAAGATCAAGAACATCTAAGTATCCTATTTGGCTGAAGTAATCACATAGGCGCTTGGGTTGCCTGACATAGGGATGCAATTGATAGAGTTGTCGACACAAGCTAATCCTAAAGCCAAGAAGAAGTGGACCTAGTGGTGTTATGAGGTTGACTACAAGAAGTTCGGTGCACTCACACCAAAAGAACGCATCTATTTCAAAATCATGACATATCACCTCAATCCAATAGTGAGGCCTAGTAAGGTGACCCTTGTTTCCACCCAAGCATGCACTGCTCTAAGTGGGAGATTTTTGACAAACCTTCCACAACTAATTTACTTGGAAACCAAGAAATGTTTTAAGAAGAATGAACATGGAAGGAAAACCCTACCATTTCCATGCCTCATCAAGAAACTTTGTAAAAGGGTAGGAATCATCCACTATGCTAATGATACAATCTGGCATGCTCCTGTAGCTTCATGGTCCAAAATGATGAAAGACAAGACACTTCCCACCAACAAAGAAGTGGAGTAGCAGTCGCCACCTCTATAACCCACTTAAGAAACAATGCTGGAGGCTCATGTAGCCATTAAGCACTTGCACGAAATCCAAGAGTAGCTCTTGCATGATCAAGAATAGTGTGCACAAATGAGTGATGGTGATCCATCTGCATATTGATCAACAATGAGTCACCTTAATGAGGTGGCTTGAACAATAAGTCAAATGGAGAGAGGTGGGTTGATGTTCTCTACCCAGCAAATGTAGTTGCATGTGAGATTAAATCCTAGTGCCCAAGAGGTGACGATGTCCTTATCGCAATACCATCTATTCCTACAAATTTCTTGGAATGTTGCTTCCTTTTTAGTGCACTTGAAGGAGAGCGAGGGGTCAACTATACTAGTTATGTAACACCAAGAGTAGGAGACAACTGCTGAAGTAGTTGCTAACCGAGTTACTGAAGCACTTAATGCACTTGCGGCATTTGTACTAGATGTAGCTGCACTTTAAGATGTGAAAATGTCTACAGGCATAGTTAACAGGAGATTAAATGCATCTCAGCATGAAAAATTACTAGACTGACTAGTACGGACCAAGCAACTGATTCCAGATATCTTTGATCTTCTAAATAACATCATTGCAACTCAGTTGGAGTTGTTAGAAGCAAGGGCCAAGTGTATCATTTTGGAGGGGCAACTTGAAATGGCTCAAGCACAAAACCAATGCTTAGCCACAGAGATTGCCAAATTGCATGCCTACTTTGCTAATCCCACACCTCTCAACCCAACAATAACAAGAAATGATACTTTCCAACAACTTCAAGAATGATTTAGGAAGGTTGAGGAGGAAGCGGTGATGACCATCTTCAACCAGTCCATAGCAAAAGGAAAGACATATTCAATTCAAAAGGACTTCGCTCATATGTGTTAATAGAATGAATCATTGATCATAGAAAATCACCTCCTACATAATGTTGATATGCAACAACAACAAATGTAAGAATTTATCCATCAACAGTAGGAGCAACTTGCTAGGGTGAACACTGAATTAAGGAGATTGGCCATAGAGAATCGAAATCTATCAATGGAGGAAGTCTAAGCCTTATGCCAATAGTCTGCCATTGAAATCACTGCATGGAAAAATGAGGCTCTCAAGTTTGAAAGAGTCAAAGATTACTATAAAGACCAGGTTGGCTTGCAAAAGGAAATCAATGAGAAACACATTCAATTGGCTAAGGGAAAAGTCAATGAGATCCTTTAACAACTCTAGCACAGAAGAGAGGTATGATAGCTAATGAGCGATGAGGTATCCTATATGAGTGTGTACACATGATCCGGTCGAACTCCGTAGATGAACAAGTTGTGGCACCTAGATAGTTACATGTTGATCATAGTTCGTTGTCTTCCCACCTAGACTAGTAATTGCTTTGTCACTTATGGTTTAGTCTAGCATGAGGTGTATGATGTGATTCCTAACACTAGGCTACTCCTAGAGACAATGAAAAATAATCTTGATTTAAACTAATAAGCAATAGGAATCAAAATCTAAACTAGCCTAAGTGTGATGAGCATCTATCCTTAATCATCCATATGCATCTTGAACTTCGTGTACTACTTTTGGAATTACCAAGCATGCATTACTCAAAGAACTACTAGATACGATACTGGGTTACCAAGTAGTTACACTTAAATGTTCATGATTAAGACGTACTCATTCTACATTTAACAATAGAAATAGGAAATGAAGATAAAAGAAATATTAACTAAGAAAATAATAAATTATAATATACAATTAAACAATTAAAGACTAAGTGAATGCTGCAATGATGGAGTAATCTTGATCTTTATTGTCGGTTGTGTGCGTGTCCAAGTATGTCACACTTGAACAAAGGTTCTGTACAATTACAAGCATCACACTGCGGGCATGCACTGGGGAAAGAACTGAAGACTAACTAAAAACTAAATAAAGGCTCTACCGTAAGACTTACCAACTCCATCCTTTTCATGTGCACCCAAATGTTATATTTATAGACCTGCATAGGAATCACAATATTGTGCATTCGATATCATTATCCAGGTTGCGATATCGCGTACCCAATATTGAGGATCCGATATCGGGGCCTAGAAAACTATGATTCATCATACCCCCATGACTAAATAACAACTCATCCTCAAGTCAAATAATCAAAATGAGAACAAGTTCATTTGATTACACAATGGATAGGTATGGGATTATTAACTAACTATGAATTACTTCATGCTATAGTGTGGAATTGAACAAAACAAAATTGGGACACAACATAGAGTACAAAATACAAAATTGTTGGAACTCATGTGGTTCCTGGTGATGGTGGCTCTACCATGGACCTCTTCCCCTTATCTTGTGCTCCAATTTTTGGAAATGGATGTCTCTAAAGGAGCACCTAAAGATTTTCTTCTTCAGCCCAAGTATCATGTACCGTCCATGCTAATGTTCCACTATTCGAGGGAGCTGACACCTTCCATGGGCACGGTAGTTGCAGAAACATCTGATTGGCTTTAACATACCAAGCCACAAACAACTGTCGCTCCTCCTCATAGGCTCTACCTTTGTCTCTACATTCTTGGTAATCTATGAGCCATTGAGCCAAATCCGTTGTAACATCTTTTTGCCCTTGGTAGCTAGTCTTAGCCACCTTTAATTCAGAATTTTCTACCTCTAATTTCTGTAGTGTCTTTTTGTGTTCTACAAATTTTGCTTCATACTTAGTATAGGTGGTTGCTACCTATTTCTCCAATTCTTTCCTCGGGCATCCTATTGTCAACATGGCCAAGTTGGCATACCGTAGGTTTGCCAACTCCATGTACTCAGTGAAATCTTGTATTTGCAGGTCCCAGCTCTTTAATTCTACTTCATGGGTGAAGGCACAATTATCTAATATGGCCCACTAGTCAGTATTTTTGGCACTAAGAGTGTTGATATGGGCTTTGGCCATATGGATTTCTTTCTCAATAATATGCTTGTACATCCCCACTTGATCTCTAAAATGCTCTTTCAGCTTCTCATGTCGCTTAGCCTCATTCTGCCACATGCTTATTTCAATAGCCATCTTCTGACGAATCATGCGTACCTCCTCCATTGAGAGGGTTCTATTTTCTCTAGCCAAGCGATTCATGTCTTGGTTGACCCTTATTAATTGTTCTTGCAATTGCTAAAATTTTCATGTACTTAGTATAGGTGGTGCTACCTATTTTCTCTAGCCAAGCGATTCATGTACTTAGTATAGGTGGCTGCTACATATTGCTCCAATTCTATCCTTGGGCATCCTATTGTCAACATGGCCAAGTTGGCATACCATAGGTTTGCCAACTCCATGTACTCAGTGAAATCTTGTATTTGCAGGTCCCAGCTCTTTAATTCTACTTTGTGGACGAAGGCACAATTATCTAATATGGCCCACTAGTTAGTATTTTGGGCACTAAGAGTGTTGATATGGGCTTTGGCCATATGGATTTCTTTCTCAATAATATGCTTGTACATCCCCACTTGATCTCTAAAATGCTCTTTCAGCTTCTCATGTCGCCTAGCCTCATTCTGCCACATNGTTGATATGGGCTTTGGCCATATGGATTTCTTTCTCAATAATATGCTTGTACATCCCCACTTGATCTCTAAAATGCTCTTTCAGCTTCTCATGTTACCTAGCCTCATTCTGCCACATGCTTATTTCAATAGCCATCTTCTAATGAATCGTGCATACCTCCTCCATTGAGAGGGTTCTATTTTCTCTAGCCAAGCGATTCATGTCCTGGTTGACCCTTATTAATTGTTCTCGCAATTGCTAAAATTTTTCTCGAAAATATTCTTCCATTTTTCAATTGTAATTAACCAAATATTTTTGATGGTAAGGTGTTTATTTTCTTCTTGTAAGGCCTTGAGTGCTTTGACATGCGCATACTTTTGAGCTTGTGCCTTTAAAGCATCCCAATCAACCTTCTCTTTTTCCCCTACCACTCTTTTATTCTCTTCCAACAATTTATTTAGCTGCTCCATTTGAAATGACTCTAGCTGGTCTACAAGGATGAATTCGGATGGATCCCGTTGTGCAACTTGCAAGGTGATGAACTTCTCTTGGAGTCTTTTCAACTCCTCCTCTACATGTTCAGCCCTAACCTCTGCCATGATCAACTTTACGTTTGTGAAGATGAGGTTTGATTATGTTGCTATGACATCTTGAAGGATGTCAAATAAGGACATCATCACTTATCCTATTTGCAGCAACCAATCCAAAACATCCTCATAATTTGTAGGATTCATCAAGGGATCGGCCAAAGTTTGAGCATCATGTGCTCTTATAACATCTGCTGGTGGCACAACAGGGACATTGAATGATTCTTTGATGTTGTCTGTGACCACTTCTGCTGCTCTTGTTGCATCCTGGTGTTGCATAACCACTACTATGGCACCTTCACCAGTTTCTAATTGCACTTAAAAAGATGTAGTGTTCCTAGAGATCTATTGTGACCAGTGTGATTTCCCTCCTCCTATTTAAATAGAAACCTCACCCTGTGCACGATCAATTAAGACTATGGGTTGTACAGCATCATCAATGATCTTGAAGAGATTTGCCTCATCACAACTTCCCCAACTAACTGATTCAGCAATGGCCCGGAGATGGCTCATTGATGATCAATAGTCCTACAATGCTAGTGGTGGCTGGTCTTGCTGGCTTGTGGGTTGTGTGCTAGTCCCCACTTCCTATTGTTGACTGGGCCTTGTGTTTGGAAGTTAGTTGAGCCCAGTTGTTTGAGAAGTCATGGGCCCAATCGTCTATTTTTGCTCAGGCTCTAGTGTCTCACCAGCATCTTTCCTTGGTGCTAGTGGCTTCAATAATTCTGCAAATGAGGCATTTTGAGCCTTTTTGGAGGCATCATTGGTGTACCTCAAAATTTTATCATGTTAGCACAGTTTCTTGATTAGGCAAGGAAAAGGCAATGCAAAATTCCTTGTCTTACATTCTTCAAACCGCCTTAAAATTTCTGTGAGATATAGATGAGGCAAGTTGGTATCAACCTTGCCCATCAAGATGGTACTTTCTCTAGCCGGATAGGTAAAATTCTGTTTAGTCCTTTTGTTGGGAAAATGTGATAGGTGCTAATTTTAAAATAGATCCTCTCTTCAAGTGTGAACTCCCCATATGTTTTATCTTCCTTACTATACGTCTTTTTTAATCATATTTTTTGTGCATTAGCATCAGAGTGAGTGGATAGGTGAGCAACCTTGGGCCTTGTATTCGAAAGGTTTAGAACTTTCAAAATGGCCTTGGCAAAGAAATCTACTAAAATCCCACCAACATCAGCAGTGGTGCCTTCTTCCTTATTATGCCAAAATTGGTATGTCTCCCCTAAGTACCAATCACCACTCTTTGAGAGAATAGGCCACACTGGAGATCCTTTAAGTTGATCTTTGACTAACTTAGGGGCAAATTTGGTAAAAGTTCCAAAATTGAGTTCCACAATCACTGCTACTGACGTGGATCTTTCCTAAATTGCTTAAACACATTCTAGAGACAACATAAGATGTTGTCCCTATTCAAGTGCCTTGCCTTCTCCACCTTCAGCATGCCCAAATTGTGTAGTAATAGGAGGTTCTTGATGAATGCTAAATGATTGTGCCTCCTGCTCTACATGTTCTTCGGGAGGCTCTTGGCCTTTGCCTCTCCTTAGCCGTTTGGATGCACCCTAAGAGGGTCCTCCTTGTTGTCCTCATTTAGGGGTCATCTGCAATCACACAGGACTAACTGTTAGTAAGGCCATTTACAAAATTTGATTTATACCTTACTCATTACCTTTAATAAATTCATTTCTTGCCTAGTGTGATTTCAAAGCTAGAAATTTTTCACGAAAATTCTCCTAAAAGTTTTGATATTGTGCCCAATTTGATTAAGTGACTCCAAAAAATAATTTTCATGAGGGGCATACATTTTTAGCATTTCTTAAGGCTACTTAACCCTTATGATATCCTTCAAGCAATAGCCAATTTTGAGAAAATTATATGCAACTTGGAGCGTACCCTTCCCCCACGACTAAGTTAAACACTCCAAGTTTAAGCAGGTTCGATTGGAATAAGAATTGGAGCATTAATGAGCAAGATATTAATGTTTGAATATAGGTGCTCAGAGCATGAGAATTCATGGAAGAAAATTGCAACAACTCCCCTTGCATGAACAATCGAAAATGACATTGACGTGCGCTAGAGGTCCATATATATAGATTTTATAGACACGATATCGCGTACCCACTAGCACGGACTCGATACCAGGTACCCAATATCGTGTCCCTTCCAAAATAGGGTATTTGGCAAAATTGATAAATTTTTTAAGTTCTAAGGCCAAAAATGAAGGATTTAAGGTTAATTTGAAAGATCTAGGGTAACGTTGAGGAGACCTAAAGGCACCAAAAGTGTAATGAAGTGGAATTTTACAATGAAGTTCATGAATAGGATGAGGAAAAAGGATATGTAGTGGTGCACAGGAACATTTAAATTAAAATGAAGATAAAGAAAAGGATAAATTTAGCAATGCCATACTCAGAGAGTATAAGATGATGTGGTGATGTGCAATGAGTGCAAATTACAAAAGTTACGCAAGTGGGTCCTTCCCAAAGTAGGTTCCTACCTATCATGCCCTTACGTAACCACAACTTAAAATGTCCTTAGGCACTAAAAGGGTCAAATGCAATCCGCACCAGTGCAACAAAACACACACATGTTAAATACCATCGTGATGAGGTATGATTTCTATGCCACACAAGACTCAAGTTAGAAATACTTGGATAGTGGGGTGAAACAAATCATAGAAGGGATTTCTGAAATTGGGACATGAGGTAACTGACCCTAGGCATAATGAATCCTAAGTGTGGGGCATGATTAATGTATCATTAGCCTTTTACTCCAAAATCAAGACCTTGTCCATGCCTTTGATCAGTGACATCGCATTGTTTCATCCAATGATGGAAAACCATAAGAGCATCATGATAGCAAGGCGTACAATCACTTGGCATTTTGTCCAAGGGAGGAGTGATTTGGAATTTCTCTGCAACACATTTTTGTTGATCTTTTCTTCTTTGTTTCTTCACCTAGCCACTTTAGCACTTTATCATTTCCAATGGTGATCTAGAGAAGCCACCAACCTTTAGGCATGGGTTCATGTATTTCGAGTGGGACCCTCTAGAATAGCATTAAGTTTCTTTATTACTCTTACTTCCATTTTTTGTTAGATCTACAAGGACCTTAGTACAACCAAGCTACATGATAGCACACATAGATGTCACCAAAGAGAATCCACAAGTCCCCTTGATGTCACACCTTGGCCCTTCCCTCTTAGTCTAACATTTTTTGCTCTGGGCATAATGAATACAAGATTACTTTAAGTTTTAATGATGACAAAAATATCATTGTGCCCAGATGAGAACCTCTTATTAATAAAATGGGTGGGTGGATGTTGTGGGGCTCACTGTCCAAATAATTAGTTCCCTAAGGCTCGATAGCATAGAACAACACCTCAATCGATGAGTCACATGAGTCTTTTATTCATCGATGAGATTACCCTAAAAAAAATAAAACAATAATTTGAAAAGTGAAAAACTGGAAAACAAAAAATTGTAAAATCAAAGAAAAGGAAAAACATTTACTAATTATGATTATTAGAATGGGGGGGTATCCCCCATGACTAAACCTTTGGGCATGGCTAGAATTAATAAATGAAAAATTTGGATCCAGGCATTTTGAAAACATTAGGGTCTGATCATATCCAAACCAATAGGTGTCTTTTGATGTGGTGGCCAGAATGTACCCAAATTGGGGTTCACACACTTGATGGAAGTAGGCATAGTGGGGCAAATTATAAGATGTGGTCATGTGATAAGGAGCTGACCTACTATGGCAGCCATAATCGTAAGATGGTATGCAAGGATAGATATGTCTCCTCATGTGGTTATATTCATTGGGTTGCATGGTTGTTGCAGCGTTAATTGATCATCCAGATGAGGTAATAAGAGGTGTTGAGTTTGAGGGGGAAGATGCATCACAACGTTGGACTTGTGCTGAGTTATTGGATGCAATGGTTTCAGAACCATGTTGTCTCTTTCTACGGTCATGCCTAAAGAAATGATGCTTTCGATGTTGTGGAGGACTTCCATTGCTATTGACAGTAGTAGCACAAGTAACATTCATGGGTTGGTACTGTGGTACAGAATCTTCTGGCATAATTGGTGGCGATGTAGAAGGAGGTGAAGTATGAGCATATTAAGGGTGAGGAGAAGTGTAAGGAACATGAGGTGGTGATCTTGTTAGAGAGGACATGAATTGATAGTACTCAGGAGAATGATAATGATGAGGTGAAGTAGAGGGTGTTGATCTAGTCAGGGAAATAGTGTGTTAAACATAATAAACATTTGGTGTCGGGGTATACAAAGAGTGTGGTTTGTTTGGTGGTGGCCTCCCCCACAACTAGGAATTTTGCAACTGTGTTTGGTCATGATACTTTTGTACAAAATTTGGATGTAACATTCCTCCCCAATGCTCATGTAAATGAGACAATACTAGGCATTGACTTTTAGGGTGATTGTATAGACAAACATTGCATTGATACTTATGACAGTTGAGCCCCTATCCTTATTGTCTTCAACCCTTCTTTCCGATTGTTGAATGGTGTTCTATCCTATTTCTCAGTTTAGCATCCTTTGCTTGTTCTATTTGTTAGAGTGATCGTGCGTGGTTCCATCTCTAATAGTGTTGGCATATTCTACACATTTTTCATGTACCCATTCCATCATCTTATTGATCTCTGCCTCAATTTTCTCTAATGATTGTAGTATTGGCAAAGATGATTCCACCTCTGTGAGGTGAGTTGATTTCTCCTCTTCATGAACCTTTGTTATTTTGAAATTTTGGTCCTGTTGAGATCTTTCAGCATTCTCCCATTGGGCTATTTCTCCTTCTTCTTTTAGTACCCACTTTATAAGCTCTTGGAATTGGTGCGTTCATAGTTCATATAGTTGACCTAGGGCATACATCCCTAGGACCTCCCTTCTTTCATTATAGAGTCCATCCATGATGTGATACATTAGCCTTTTCTCAGAGAAACCATGGCTTGGGTAGTTGTTTAATAGTTAGTACTATCTTTCTAAGGCCATGTCCAAGGGTTCATGTTGCCCTTGTTTTCATTCTTGGATTTGTCTCCTCAAGGTTGACACTCTTGCATAGGTTTGATATCTTTCGTTGAAGAGTTCTACCATTGTCGGCCAACAGCTAATTGATTTTGGTTTTAAGAGTTCTACCATACTTTTGCTTGGTCCACAAGTGTCATAGGAAAGAGCTTAAGTCTTTGCCATCCATTGTCAATGTTGTTCCATGCACAAGCATCATAGAAGGCTTGTAAATGATGTTGCGGATCTATATCATAGCCTCCCGAAAACTTGGGAAAGTTTTTTAAATCAAGTTGGGGTAGACGAATTTCCTTATGATGCCTATGGGGTATTTGAATAACCTCTTGTATATGCATTAGGCTCTTAGTGGCCAACAGAGGTTCATCGTCACCAAGTAGATTATGAGTTGATGAGTTGGGACGATGTTGTCTTTGTTCATGTTGGCATTCCTGACCGTGTTCGTGGGTTCGATTTTTATTTCTATGCTGACCCCTTGAGAAATAGTCATCCATGTCATGACCTGACGTTAAAGGAGCAAAGGAAGAGAGAGAACTAGAAGACTCATCATGACTTTTGTAAGTCTCCTAATCATCCCTAGATATACTCTTGCTAACTATTGAGAAGGTCCTAGGCCTTATGAGCCTCCTCCTTCTATGGGATGTCCCATCCTCATTAAAGGTGTTCGAGTTGGATGATAAGAGTCCTTGAGTATCATTGAGGTGTCCATGAACATATGAGACTCCTACATAAGATTAAGTACTTGAAACTTTTCCGTCGTCATATATTTCATTGGTTCTCTAATGAATTGCCTCATTAGTTGTTACATATCATAGTTTTGTGAGAGAGACATTGTTGTGAATTCTGTGTGACTTATTTGCAATTAGTTTCTTTCAAAGAGATATATCATTAATGCTTCATTATAGCAATCTTGGATGATATAACTAATCTAGATAACTAGCACCATCCCCAGCAACAGTGCCAATGATGAGTGACGAGGTACCCCTACGCTCAACCATATGAATACGTGCATGTATGCACGATCCAATCAAACTCCATAGATGAACTAGTTGTGGCACCTAGATAATTACACGTTGATCACAGTTCGTTGTCTTCCCACCTGGACTATTAATTGCTTTGTCACATATGGTTTAGCCCAGCATGAGGTGCATAATGTGATTCCTAACACTAGGCTACTCCTAGAGATAATGAAAAATAATCTTGATTTAAGCTAATAAACAATAGGAAAGAAAATCTAAACTAACCTAAGTGCAATGAGCATCTATCCTTAATCATCTGTATGCATGTTGGACTTCCTGTACTACTTTTTGGATTACCAAGAACACATTAATCAAAGCACTACTATATACGCTACTGGGTTATCAAGTAGTTACACTTAAATGTTTGTGATTAAGATGTACTCATTCTACATTTAACAAACAAAATAGTAAATGATGATAAAAGAAATATTAACTAAGAAAATAATAAATAATAATCAACAATTAAACAATTAAAAACTAAGTGAATGTTGCAATGATGAAGTAATCTCAATCTTTATTGTCAGTTGTGTGCGTGTCCAAGTACATCACACTCGAACAAAGGTTCCATACAATTACAAACATCAGATTGCGAGCATGCACTGGGAAAAGAATTGAAGACTAACTGAAAACTGAAAACTGAAAAAAAGACTCTACCTTAAGACTTACCAACTCCCCCCTTTTACTATGCACTTGAATGCTATATTTATAGGCCTACATAGGAATCACGATAATGTGTATTCGATATTGTTATCCAGGCTACGATATCATGTACCTGATATCGAGGATCTAATATTAGGGCCTGGCAAATTACGATTCATCACTAGTCCATCATTGATGGAATTCATAACTACAACAAAGCATAGATCAACCTGAAGGAGTTGTAGATAGAAGAAATGATATAATACATGGAGTTGGCCAACCTCTGCTATACAAACTTGGCAATGCTGACTGCTAGACGGCCATGATTAGAATTAGAAAAATAAGTGACCAGCTTGTACTTATTGTACAAGGCCAAGTTTAAGCACTGTAAGGACACTAACTAGAAGCTTGAGATTGAAAATGCTGAACTTGAAGTTCTCCATGCATGATTCAAAGACCAAATATCTATCACAAAGAACTTGGCCAAGTGAATGAATGATTACTAGGAGTTGAAATATGCAATCAAAGTGTTCGACATTGAGCGCAAAAAATTTGCTACCTAGTTTATCAATGTTAAGGAGATGTTCCTCATGATGCCCTATCCATGAGATATCCCCATTCTAGCCCACATTGAAGATGTTGCATGGATTTTGAATGATCCTTGGAGCAAGGAAGAGAAAATGAAAGAATTGTTGGATGCTCTCCGTCTATCACCAGAAGTTGCAGCTGTAGCAGGACAGCCACAACTGCCTCAACCACTGCACATGCCTGAAGCCAATGAAGGTCCTTTAGAGCCTCAGGAACCACCATCTATTAGGATTTTTTGATCTTCTCTATCATCTCCAAGTCATCAGTGGATGTGTTAGCCAAATTTTGTAGAGTTAATTCATGGTGTTCAACTTTTATGTCATGGACATCACAATTTTGTAATATGTTGATACGTATACTTAGGCACTTAATTTTTGTCAAGTCGGTCTATTCTGTTTAGTTAAGAGTTAGTCAATAATCCCATACCTTTCCAGTTTTGTAAAAGAACTTGAGGATGAGTTTTCATTCAATCATGGGGGTATGATGAATTGTGATTGGTTGTGTCGATGAGGCCTCGTCGACTTGGCCCCATCAACTAGGCCCTGTCGATGCATCATTTCATGCATTGACTTGGTCCCATCAACATAGGATCTACTTTTTCCTATAAATATGAGCTCATCAGCTACATTTATGGTCTGTCTTATCATAGTAGTAGTAGAGCTCTTGTAGTTTTCCCATTTGAGAGTTAGAATATTTTCCCGAGTGCCCATAGTAGGAGTCATTGAGTGTACAAATCTTTATTCGAGCATTGTTGTACCTGAGCACGATAGTGTGTACAACAATAAAGATGAGCTTCTTGATAAACCATGTAGCACTCTAGATAGTTTAGATCTTTTATTCATGCATTTAATGTTTTCAATCATTTATTCAAAGTTTTCCATTCATTAAGATAATCAAGCCAAAAAAGCTAAATAAACTAAGCACATAAGTATGACCACTTCGAGCGTAAGCACATATTCACTTGGTAATCCTAGTAGTGTTGTTACTTGGTGCACCTAGTAGCATAGGGCTTGGTAACCCAAAAATGGATACATGGGTTCAAGATGTGTACGAAAAGTGGGAACAAATGCTTTTGTTAGGATTAGTTAAAGACCAGTTAGTTAGTTAATCTAGATTAGTCATTAAATTACTCTATCTCTCTTTCTTTTTAAGCACCAAAATCATAAAACATAAAATCATAAAAATTATATGCCTCGATTACTCTTAACCATACCATTGTGCTTCACAAGTGTAATCGGGAAGACAAAGAATGACCCTAGAATAAGGTTCACTTCCTAAAAGATTAGTGTACTGGAAGACATAGAGTCCTTGGAATTCAATTGGATCGTGCATGAATGCTTAGTGATTTGTATGAATGAGTGTAGGGGTACCTCATTGCTCATCACTTACCTAACAAGTTCTCAATTCAAAGAACAAGCCATGTGAATCTTCCCTCTAAGCTTTTTCTTGTTAATACTACTTTTTTATGTGATAAAAATTTTCAAATGTTATTTCATCATGTTTGGAACTTGGTTCCAAGCCTAGTAAATTCTAATGGCTTCATTAAACTATTGGAAAACGTTATTATTCACATTATGAAATTTTTAAGACATTTTCGTGAATGCTTAGCCAAAAAGTTTTGAGTTGTTACTCTTGATGACAAGAAAAAAATATTCAACTTGTAGAATATTTATCTCATATCCCTCATGGTAAAAGCATTCAACAACTCATGAGCCTTCAACAAAAGCAGAGATTTTCAAAAACCATAAGTCTCAAGATGATTTACTTAAGCATTAGTTATTTTGGTTAAAAGTAGGGGAGAGATCTTCCAAAAAAGTCTTTAAGTTTTTAAATGGTTCTAAGATAAGTTATCAAATTGATGAAATAAATGTTAATGGTGAGATTATCTATTTCTATGGATATTTTAAATGGTTTTTTATCACTATTTAGATGTCTTTACTTTATAAGGTCTGGATAAAGAGGCTTTAGATATTTGTATGTTTATGAATCCTACTTATTCTTACTCCATTTTAGGAGAAGCTAACATGTTAACTATGCAAGATTTTAAAGAAGCTCTTTTCTCAATGGTTAATGGAAAATCTCCTAATCTAGGGGATCTACCTTCTGATTTTTATAAAGAATTTTGGGATGATATTACTGTTGATTTTTTTAACATGTATAAAGAAGCTCTTTCTAAGGGTTCCATTGGCCAAATGATTGATTAAGGTTTGATAAAGCTTATTCCAAAGTAAGATAAAAAATTTGAAATTACTAATTGGTGGCCTATAACTTTGTTGAATGTTAGTTATAAGATTATTGCTAAGCCTCTTGCCTTAAAGGTTCCCTTGGCCAAATGATTATTCAAGATTTGATAAAGCTTATTCCAAAGTAGGATAAAAACTTTACAATTACTAATTGGTAGCCTATAACTTTGTTGAATGTTAGTTATAAGATTATTGCTAAGGCTCTTGTCATAACAATTTAAAGATATTGGTGAGGGGTGGGAAGCATTAGGGGTTGGAGGGGGTGGTTTTGATGCGGGGGTGGTGGGGAAGGTGTTGGAACCTAAAATAATTAAAACATGGGTACACTCCAAGATATATAGTCCAATTAGAACTTTATAATTTAGCATTGCCCATGACTTGGAATTTCCAAATCAAGAGTCTTATCACTAGGCTAACACCTAATTATAATTTAAAGGTATTTCTCTCAATTAGTTAAAGAATAACAAGCAAGTTTTATTCTAGGTAGATTTATTTTAAATAATCTTCTCACCATTATAGAAGCCATGACTATGGCCATGGATACTAATCAAGATATTATTATTCTAAAATTAGATTATGCAATAGCTTATGATAGGATTGAATGCCCTTTTATATTAGCTATATTACAAAAGTTAGGCTTGGGTTCCTCTTTTATCTTTCATGTTAGAATGCTATTTTCCTGTGCTAGTGCTAAGATATTCATTAACAAGAGTTATTTTTTTATTACTCTTTAAAGTTCAGTTAGGCAAGGTTGTCATCTTGTTCCTTATCTTTTTATTATTGTTATTGAAGCTTTTACTTATATTTTAAAGCACTATCTCTTTCAAGATAAGCTTAAAGGTTTATCTCTTCCTAATATTTAGTGTTAAATTATTAATAGCCACTTTGGTGATGATAATTTTCTTTTATTAGTAACTTAAATAATATCCTTCATTGTATTCAGGTTTATTATAAAGTCTCTAGTTCTGTTATTAATGGGAACAAAATTTAATTTATTACAGCCAAGCTTGGAGATATTGCTTTTAAGCATTGTAATTTTTCTTAGAGCTCAATTCAACCTTATTAGTTTATCACTTTCATGGACATTTCTTTTTGTTCCTTTCCTTTTGCTAGTTATTTTTGGGAGATAGTTCTTAACCATGTTTATCAAAAAATCAATAAGTTGGTTGGCAAACTATTATCTTTAGCAAACAAATTTAGTGTTGCTTCTAGAATCCTACAATCTACTGATGCTTATTTTATTTCATTTATGGTTCCTTATAAAAGGTCATATAAGTAGTTCAAGCAGCTTATTATATTGTTTTTTAGGGGGAAAATAATGATACTCTTCTTTACTTTCTTTGAGTTAATTGTGAATTTTGTACTCTTGACAAAAAAATTGGCAACTTAAGTTTTTGTTTATTGTATTGTCAAGGAATATTACTTGATTCCAAATGAATTTTAAGAGATTTGCAAGATGATGAAAGTTGGAAATTGCTTATTAGACATCGAATTAAATTTGGTTAGGGAGATAATTCAAATTTTTTATTTAATATTCAATAGAAAAATTGGGTTATTACTTTTTCCAAAATTAAAATTTTACTTCAATGCATTTGAACAACTTGGCAATAGATGAGCTCTTATTTGCAATGGCACCCTTTAGAACATTTATAGGATTCCATTAAATGGGTGTTTGTTTGGTAAGCTTCTTCTTGTGGAAATATTAGTACTTTATCTATGTGTATGATTCTCACTAGAGAAGAATCAAATTGAATCATAAAGAAATTCTTCATATTATAGAATTTTTCTCTAATAAAATCTCTGTTATGTCAATAGAATGGAAAGAATTCTAAGCTAAATTAAATTTAAATAAAACAATTAAGACTTCTTTTTAAACTCTTTGTGAGAAATATATGACAAATTTCTTTAGATCTTCTTCTCAGTTCTCATATTGTTTTTGGGATGAGCTGGTTTGACCTAATAATATTAAAATGGTTTATTCCTCTATTGCAAAAGGTTAATGATGGTTTGATAGAGAGTGATGAAGCATCAAAGTGTCACGTCAATGGATCCCCGTTGACGTGGCCTCGTTGATGGGACCCTGTCGACATGGCCCTATCTACATGGTGTTGCCTTGTTGATGAGGCCACATCGATGTAGCATTTGCTACATTTATGAGGTGTTGTCAACGTAGCTCCATAATAAAGTCTATAAATACATGCTCACTAGCTGTGTTTATGGGAGGAAAAGTCATAGTTGTAGTAGAGATCTTGTAGTTTTGTCATTTGAGAGTTAGAATATTTCTCTAAGTGCCCGTAGCAGGAGTCAAAAAGTGTACGGATCTTTATTCAAGCACTAATGTACTTGAGCATACTAGTGTGAACGGCAATAAAGACAAGTCTTTTGATCAAACCTTGTAGCACTTGGAATAGATTAATGATTTATTTTTACATTTACTATTTTCATTAATTATATAAGTAATTAAGCTAATATAGACTTTAATTTATTAATTAAGTAATTAAGCAAAATAGATTAAACACATAAGCACAACCACTTTGAGCATAACATACAGTACTTGGTAATCCCAGCAACACTTAATGCTTGGTAGCCCAACAGTGTTGTATGCATTTAGGATGTGTATAGAAAGTGGGACTAGATACTTATGTTAGGATTAATTAGAGATTATTTAATTAGTTAAATTAAATTAGCTATTAAATTACTTCATTTCTCTATTTTAAAGCACTAGGAACATAAAACATAAAATAATAAAAATCATATGCCTCAATTAAACTTAACCATACCTTTGTACATCACAAGTGTAATTGGGAAGATAAAAAATGACTATTAGGGCAAGTTCACTTCCTAAAAGCTAGTGTATTGGAAGACATAGGGTCCATGGCATTTGACCAAATCATGCATAAATGCTTAGTAATTTGTATGCTTAAGTGTAGGGCTACTCATCGCTCGTCATTGGCACCATTGCCAAGGATCCTTTTTGTTTGAAACTATACTATCTAGGTTTAGTGAACATCATTAACATCATTGGATAAACCCTAAAGTCAAAATCATTCTCACAATAAATATAATCACATTTGCACATCAATATCTTATTTGTATTGCAAAATGTCTTCTTCTCACAAGCGTGATGATACTAAATTGTAGTTCCTCAAGAATATAAGGTGGTGTATACTCATCCAGATGAGTATGTTCCTAACTTCACCTTCATCATGCATTAAGATGAACTATGATGATGAGATATGAAAGGCAACATTGTAATGCCTCTCGATTGATCTATGCCTAGGATGCTGCTTCAAACTCTTAGGAGGTTAGGCATCCAAGATCTTCAAAAAGAGTACGTTGTGCATGACTATGATTACCGAGACTACCATTCCACTAAAACACAATGCAAGAGAGATCAACATGAGGAGAAGCACCATGAGATTATGAAGGGAAAATAGTTCACTAATCCCTTATTTCTGCTTAACCAAAACAACAATGAGGATCCTCCCTATGGGGGTTCTCAACATGAAGATTCTCCACCCCTTGTTATTGGTGATGTGGATGAGACATTGAATCTGTAGTCTACTATCAACAATATAGATTCAGGTAAAAATGGAAGTTAAGGCAGGGGCTTAAACAAGTGTCAAGATGACAAGAAAACTAATGAACATGGCTGTGACAATCATAGAGGAGTTGTTAGACACCATGGTGGTGGTAGTTCTCCTCCCTCTTTGCCTTCTTCATCTACATCTTTTTCTTCCTCATCTGGTTCTAACAAACATCATAGAAAGAACAATCATGATCAAAGGAAATAACAAGATAACAATGATGATTGTCGAGCCAACCATGAATGAAGGGGTAACAAAGGACATCATCAAAATAATGATGATGATGAGCCTTTGCTAGCAACTTGAAGCATGCTAAATATTGCAGAGGTCGTACAAATTCCAACCAAGCTTGTGAAAGATAGTTGGATCACACAACTTGATATGAACAATATTCACAGATTTGAGGGGGATATAACTCTAATCCACAAACACATCTTCAAGTTTTTCATGATGCATGTTCCCTACAAAATATTGAAAATGATTGGCTGAAATTAAAGTTTTTTCCCAGGACACTCATCAAGGAAGCAGAAAGCTAATACCAATCCTTGGAGCTAGAATCCATCCATAGGTGGAGTACAATGCTAGAGTTATTTAATGATAAGCATTAGACATACTCTAGGGTGTTTAATATAAGAAGGTAGATCCAAGGATGGAAGCAAGGAAACCATGAATCCTTGGATGCCACTATGGGTAGATGTTAATCTCTTATACACCAATGCCCTGGCCATGGTTATTCTCAACAAGAACAACTTTACCATATCATAAATGGACTTAGATCAGAAACAACAAAAACTCTTGGGGTCTATGTCCAAGAAAGACTATTATAACTCAAAGTTCATTAGATTCAAAGGCTAATTGAGCAAGTATCAAAAGAAGAAGGAGAGTTAAGGAAACGGGAAAGTGCTAAAGAATACAATAGAGATCTTGCCATCAAAAAATGGGAGGTTTGATTTTGTGATAGTGAGGAAGCATCACCACTTGATAAGGTGGTGAACAAAAATACCTTGCCAATTAAAAAATTCATGTCTGAAATTTTGGCCAAGGTAGCATAAATGTGGAATTCATTGGATGAAAAATTCTAAACTGCTCTAAAAATTGTCGAAAAATCAAGTGAGTAGAGTAGTGATCATGATCGTAGAAGGCGGAAAGAAGTTGAATGTGGCTACCAAAGGGGTAAGGGCAACATAGCTACAGTAGAGGGCATTGCAGATACTGAATTAGTTGATGATGATGGGTGTGACATCTACCAATATGAATATCTTAATGGATGTTGCCCCATCATGTCACACTTATAGGAATTTGGGGTGTATGCTCTAAATCCATGACTAATAAAAAGACAAACACCCAAAAAATTACCTTATCCTCTAGGTAATTCCAGATAGTTTCATGAGCAACAACAATATTATCCAAGTGGAACTCCACTACAATTGTATAAGCAATATGAATAGTGGCACTAACCACAATTGTGGGGGATGCCACCACTAAGGCAATAGTATGCTTATAGGCAACTAGATCCATATGGGTATTTTTTTTAGCAACCCTTGTCTCCATGTGACTCTTCCTGTCATGTTTCTCCTTTTCAACATCACTACTACCCTCCTAAATACTACAAAGCTCATTCTCCACATTATTAAAGGGATACCATATTTTATCCTTATCCTTCTCCTGTTCCTACACTTGTTCCTCCACCCTCAACACAGCTACCACCCACTCCATCCATGCAAGGTGAACTTCCAACCCAACCATAACAACATAATACTACTAGAGCCATCAATCTACAATCGGTTCATTAACCAAGGGGTTTGGAACCTCATGCTTATAAAAGACCATTCTTCTGAACTAGCAACACTACTAAGCCCTCACAGACTCAGGTGGACCGTCATCCTACTCCTACCTCATCCTATGTAAATCATTCCATTGGGTTTCCTTCAAACTAAATGCTAGAAAAAATCCATGCTGTTATGCTTACTCATGCCATATCTGATTGGATCTAGGCTGGTAACCTTCCTAGAAAATTAGCTGATCCTATGAGTCCTCTCATCTATTTACAGATTGTTGGGAATGAACCATGTGAAGCTCCTCTTGATTTAGGTTCTAGTGTGAACTTGATTTCTCATGATATGTATACTAATAAGAACTTTCCACCTCTCAAGAATAGCAATATCTTATTTCAATTGGCAGACCAATCTATCACTATTCCGTTGGAACTAGTCGAAGACATTATGACCACTATCTATGGGACTATAAGAATTGTAAGAGGGACTTTCCAATCATTATGGGAAGGACATGGCTAAGCACTATTGATGTATGAATGAGCATAAGAGATATTTCCCTAGAGATATCTAAGCAAAATGCATTTGGGAAGATTGATAAGAGATGAGTTCCATGCATCACGTACATCAATACAGGGTGCAATTGCATGCAGAAACTCTGGTCCATGAAACAAGCATCTATTTTTGCATGTAGATAATATGCGCATGAGGTAGATATTCAATGGTGTCTGTACGTAGCAACCACAGAACAAAAGGTCACCCAATGGATGACCATCAATTCTAACAGTAGCACACTATGCATGGAACCTACTGAGAGCCTAACATGTGCTTATGTCACAAGCACGGATGAACTAAAGCAAGTTCATCACCAACACTTTGATAATGAAAACTATTATACTAATTGGGAAGGGTTGGAGATCCCTAGAAATTTCAAATAAGAGCCCTTAGAGTTAAAAACTCTACTTACTATCCTAGAATATGCAATCTTGAAAAATGGCAAGCTAGTCATACTTAATGCCAAACTTGCTCCGAAGCAGAAAGAAAAACTGTTGAAAGTGGTCAATAGATGACTAATAGCCTTTGCTTACTCATATCCTAAACTCATTGGAATTGATCCATGGATATGTTAGCATCGCATTTACATGGATCTTCCATGAAGCTAAGGAGGCAACCACAATGATGGTTGAATCCAATATTGAAGCAAATTATCAAAGAGAAGATTGAGCAACTTCCTAAGGTAGGGTTCATCTACCCCATTGCAGATAGCGAGTGGGTCAGTCCACTTGTGATAGTGCCAAAGAGAGGTGGCAAATGGCAAGTTTGTATCAACTTCAAGCTATTAAACATGGCAACATTCAAAGATCATTTTTTATTACCACTTGTTGACCAAGTGTTGGACACCATATCTAGGCATTATTATTACAATTTTCTGAATGGTTATATTGGCTATAACCAAATCTAGATTACACTACCTGGACAAAATAACATTTACAAGTCCTTGAGGAACCTTTGCATTTTGCAAGATGTCCTTTGGTCTATGTAATGCTCCTGCCACTTTCCAACATCTAGTCTTAAGCAAAGTAGAAGTATTTATGAATGACTTCTCGACTTATGGTGCTACATTTGAGCAAGCCTTAGACTACCTTGAGCAAGTACTCAAAAGATGTGTGGAAACAAACCTATGGCTCAATTGGCAAAAGAGCCATCTCATGGTCTAGGAAGGCATTGTATTGGGGCATAGAATTTCGTAGGAAGGGATCGAGGTAGATCCTAAAAAGATAAGGATTTTCTAAGCAATCACTCACCAACTAGAAACTATTAAAGATGTTCAGTCATTCCTTAGATACATTGGCTACTACCCATGATTTATAGTAAATTTCTCTAAGATCGCAAAATCTTTGGTCGAGCTAATGAAGAAACATGCTTCCTTCATTTGGACTAGGGAATGCAAAATGCATTCCTGAGCCTCAAGCAGAAGCTCATAAAGACTCCAATTCTATGAGTACCTAACTGGTCTAAACCATTCCATATAATTACATATTCTTCTAATCATGCCTTGGGATCCTTGCTTACATAGTTGGACAATAAGAAATGTCCATATTACATCCACTATGCAAGTTGAAGCATTGTGGATGCACAACTAAATTACCCTGCCATAGAGAAAGAATTGATGGCAATGGTGTATGCTCTAGAAAATTATCAGAACTATGTTCTTGGGTATAAAGTGTTTGTGCACATTGATCACACTGCCATTTACTTCCTCATGAATAAGCCAATGGTGAATCCTTATGTCATACAATGGCTAGTGATCTTGAAAGAATTCAATCTTACAATGGTAGTTCAAAAGAGAACTGAGAATATGATCATTGATAACTTGTCTCAGTTACAATGGGATAGCAAAGAGGAGAAGAGCCTACTCTTTAACCAATTTCCTGATAAACTCCTCTTTGCTGATGCAATAAATGAACAAGTGCTTGTGGAACCAAAATGGTATGATGACATCCTCACTTATCTTGTCACTCAGGAGATGCCATAGGATCTATACTACAGGAAGAAACAATAGTTTCTTTATCAAGCTAAGCACTTCATGGAAATCAACAAACACCATACAAGGTGTGCGCACATGGATTGGTTCATTGGTGTATACGTGATGTAGATCAATTATACATTCTCTAAAATGCTCATGAGGTCCTTGTGGATGCCACTATGTTGGGAGATGCATNAATGCTCATGAGGTCCTTGTGGATGCCACTATGTTGGGAGATGCACGGCCATAAAAATCATGATGACAAAATACTATTGACCCAAAATTTTCAGGGATGCCCACAAATTTATCCGATCCTATAAGTGCTATCAACGAGATAGTGGGATGGCCACACATATGAAGGATCCTCAATAGTGGATTCAACGATTGGAATCCTTTGACATATGGGGCATAGATTTCATGGGTTCCATCACATCCATGTCCAACAGGAAGGCATATATAATCATTATTGTTAACTACTATATCAAATGGAGAGAAGTAGTAGCCATCATTGACTGTACATCATCCATTGTTGCTCAATTTATATAACAAAATATTCTAAATAGGTTTGGGGTGCCACTTGCACTAATTTCTAACAATGAAATTCATTTTATAGGTGCTAATTTTCAAAAACTTATGCAATGCTTGGGGGTTGAACATAAATGAACAACACCCTATCACCCCTAAGCCAACGATTAAGCAAAGGTAACTAACAAGGAGATCACAAAGATTCTAACAAGAACTATTAGCAAGTATAGGAGAGACTGGAGCACCAAACTCAACGATGCCCTTTGGGCATACTGCTCAACATGGAAACTCCCTATTAGCTACTCTCCCTATGAGTTGGTGTATGGAAAACTTCCAACACTCCCCATTCAATTCGAGCTCTGTAGACTTTCAACGACCTATGACTTGGATCTTGACCTCAGTCTGGCACAAAAAGAAAGATTAATCAACTTAAATGTGCTAGACAAAAATCGATTAGTAGCCTTTTCCTTAAATGAAGTGCATAAGGCATTCAACAAATAATGTCATGGCCTAAGGATACAGAAAGAGAAATTTCAACCAGTAGATAAGGTTCTCTATTGGAATCCCACACATGTACCTCAACAAACCAAATTCCAACACTATGGGAGGGGCCTTGATAAAACCTTTCCTTCTAGGGCCATGATCATATACAAACCTGAAAGCCCAAACAAGAAGCCATTGGTCAACATCCAAAAGATAAAGCCTTTTCATAAGCCCAAGTAAGTTGATGTAATAAATGCCTTAATGGATAGGCAAATATGCTCAATTTCTCAGATCTCCTCCTTCCAACATAGTCATGGGAGAGATGCCCATTTGTGCTAATCATATACATGACTCCTCAACCTTTCTATTTTTTGTTTTACACATTTTTGTCTTTGCAAATTATTTATTTTATATTTTTTCTATTTTAAAAAGTTTTTCCTATTTTGCACCATCATTAGTACATTTACATCTTTCTTAAGTATTTTACACTTTCTTATATATTTTACTTTATTTTAGTGTGATTTTCTAATTTTTGATAATAACACATGCTTTGTGCCAATAGCACATAGTAATTTTGTAGTTGTTACTAATTGTGGTTTGTGCTTAATATTTTATTTGCTAATGTTTGGTTTCTATGTTTGAATTTTTGTACCGATGGCTAAGACATGTCTTTTTCATGGAACAGGCAATGAGTCCACAACATCCACCCATCCACAAACTCTATGGTTTTCCTTGTTTTGGAAGTATGAGGTCCCTTTCATTAAATAAACTTTTAATAAATTTATGACCTTGGTAGTTTCTAGAATTAGGAAGGATTCAAAGGTTTGCATAGGGTGTGACTTCAAGGGGATTCAATACGCTTTGTACTCTTCTACTTACTTGGATGCATGAGTGTTTTCATAGACTTTTTACTATTTTGTCTCAACCAATAACAAGAAGTTAAATAATTCTTTGCATGGTATGGTTCCCATCCAAAAATTCCAAAAAAAAAAAACAAACAAAACAAAATAGTAAAAAAAAAACATTATGGGAATTCAAAGCACATCCCTTAGACAAATAAACGGGCTACAAGCACTGGTTATGGGACTAGAAAGACATGTTACCCATGCCTGAAGGTCCCCTCTAACTAAGGCCCTCTCTCACTTCCTGCTTCTCTTTTCTTCTTCTTAAGGAATGGTGGTTGTTTTGTGGGAGCACTCTTGTGTATTAAGGGGGTAGATCGGTCTTAGAGTGGCGATGCAAAGTCACTGAAAGTGGTTGGTTTTGGTCTAGACTAAGGATGCATCTTCTTTGATCATTTAAACACAAATCCATAAGGAACTTCTTATGACCTCAATTTGGAATTCTATTTCACCTTCTCCATCATCCATCCATGCTACCGATATCTCGTCTCACTGCTAGTGTCCATGTTCTTGTTCGGTTTCTTTTTCTAACGTGCTTGAATTCTTTAGTAAAACCTCCTGGTTTCTTACTCCTTAACTTTCATCAACCATTAATCACCTATGGGGTCCATAGACTACTTAGGTTGAGATTATGCAAGGGTAAACAAGGCATGTGCCTGTTATGGGGAGGATCCACTTACATATCTCTTGGCTAGGTTTGTTAAGTACCTTATCCTTAGGCATTCTTGCAATCAATATCTCTCATACACCCATCTTCTACATTCGACCATGTGTTCCTTTACATATTTTTTTTAATTCACACATTCTCCATCAAATATTGGAATTTTTGAGCTTTCAAAGATCCTCTTCAATGATTTCATCATATTCTTGGCTTTTGTAGGACTCCATGGATCCTAAATTCATTTAAAAATTCCTTGTATTTTTTGAAATATTCAAGTTTAAAAATTTTGTTTACGAACCTCATAAATGAGGCCCCGTCGACAATGCTTATGCATATATGCAGCCGCATCGACATAGTGCACAAATACTATAAATATGCACGACCCCCCTTTGAAATTTTCACATTTACTCACAAACACCAAAGGAGTTTTTCAAATTTTCAGAGCCCATAACTTCCTAACAATTTATCCAAATCACTCTGTTATTTGACCCTGTAGCTCTTGGAGGTAAGCTCTTAGTCATGGGGACCAGAAATGTGCCATTATTTACTAAAATTTTTTCCCATTTTTTAAATTTTCATAAAGGATTTACTAAGAAATCAACATGTAAACACAAAATTACAAAAGTTAAACCCTTCAAACGATGTCCAATGACACTTATAATTAATAAAATAAGAATAAAATAATCAACTAAGGGAGAAATGGTAGAGAATAGGAAGGGACCAAGAACAAGCCCAGGAAGAACCAATTATAACCCATGCCATAGGACCTCTTAGGGAAGAGGCCGAAGTTGAATCTATTTGTCAAATTCTAGAACCAACAATAGCAATAGAACATTCACACCAAGATGAGGCACCATCTTAGCAACCAAACCTTGTAGTGACCCTGATGGAGACCTGCCTAAATCAAATCAGGTCAAGGGAGGTCTAGAAAATAGTGCTCCAGGAGTTAAAGTTTGGCTTTTTCTTGGAGCAAGGACCTAAAGAGGTATAGGACCAACTAAAGACTTCTCCCAAGTGGCCAATTATCACTTCCAGCAAGGAGTGGTATATGGAAGAGATGTTCTTATTTTAGAACAACAAGCAAGCCAGTTCAACTATCAAAATCAAAAACATTTCAGTGTCCTACTCGGTGTAGGCCATTACAGAGGCACTTTGATTACCAAAAACTAGGATAAATCTCACTGAGATTCCAATGTAGGTAGATCCTATCATCAAAAAGGAATGGATTCAATAGTGCTATGGTATCGACCACAAGGAGTACAACGTGCTCACACTAGTAGAAAGAATCTACTAAAAGATTGTGGCCTTTCACATAAATCCCACAGTGGGGCCCAACAAGATCACTACTTTTTTTGCCCATGCATGTGCTACTCTGAGTGGGAGATTCACTATCAACCTACCATAGCTAATCTATCTAAAGATAAAGAAGTAGTTTAAGGAGAATGAACATGGAACGAAGGCACTTGTATTCCCATGCCTTATCACAAAACTATGTCGAAGGGGAGGAATAGTTTGCTATACAAACGATGTTGCCTGACGTAATTCGCTTATTAATTGGGTGGAGATGATGAAGGACAAAATTCCTACAACAACCATTCAAGAAGAGATGCAATAGGCACCACCTCTACCTACCACTTAGAAAATTATGTCAGACGTCTCTACAACATCTCAATGGTTGCACGAGTACCGAGAATGGCTCTTTAGCAAGTAAGTGTAATGGGTAGGCATGAGTGGTGGAGATCCATTTGAGTACCAACCAATGATGAGTCACCTCAATGAGGTGGCTTGAATAGTCAGCTTGATGAAAGTAGGTGGATCCATTTTCTCTACCTAGCGAATGCAGTTATCTGCGAGGTCAAATCTTAGTGCCAAAGAGGTAATGATATCTCTCTCAGAATAGCAACCACTCCCAGAGATTTCTAGGAATGCTACAACCTTCTTGATGTGTTTGGAGGAAGGCAAGGGAGCAATACTATTGGTGATGTAGCACCAAGGGCAAGAAACAACAACAAAAGTGGTTGTTGACAAAATTGCCGAAACACTCAATGCACCTATAACATCTATACCAAACATCACTACACTTAAAGGTGTGTAGACATTTGTAGGGACTATAAGTAGTAGATTAAGCGCAGCACAACATGAACAACTACTAGACCGACTTGTAGGAATCAGGAAACTACTTCCAAACATCTTTAACATTTTAGATAATATCGTTATAACCCAATTGGAGCTGCTAGAGGAAAGGGGCAAGAACATTATTTTGAAAGGCGACTCAAAATAGCCAAGGAGATAAATGAACACTTGGCTACTGAAGTTGTTGAATTGAGGGCCCATATTATCATCCCTACATTTCTCAACCCAACATTGACAAGAGATGAAGTTCTTGAATAACTTCACAATAGATTGAAAGGGGTTGAGGGTGCAATGGAAATGGTGGTGTTCTACTGATCTTTGGTAGAGGCCATCCAACACAATATTCAGAAGGCCTTAGATCTGACCCACCAAGAGAATGTGCAGGTAACCATAGAAAACCATTGCCTATGAAACATTGATGCGTATAAATAACAATTGACTAATTTTATCCATCAACAACTGAAACAACTAGCTAGAGCAAACAAAGAGTTAAGGAGATTGGTAGTTGAGAATAGAAACCTCTCCATGGAGGAGGTTCATGCCCTTCACCAAAAGACTAAAATAAAGATAGCCACCTAGAAATTAAAGTCTCTCAAATTCAAGAGGGTTAAGGATCACTACAGCGATCAAGTCAACCTACATAAAGAAGTAAATGAGAAACATATTCAAGTGATGAAAGCAAAGGTGAACGAGACCCTTTAGCAACTCCAACATGAACATGAATTGTGGCTATCCATCATTAATGGAATTGAACAGTACAATAAAGTAGAAATTCACCTAAAGGAGTTGCAAATAGATGAAATGACAAAATATATGGAGCTTGCTAATCTCTATATGCAGACTTGGCTATGTTGACTATCGAACAACTACAGTGAGAATTGGAAAATCAAGTGAATAGCTCATACTTGTTGTACAAGGCTGAGTTCAAGCACCACAAGGACACCAAGAAAAATCTTACAGTGGCAAACATTGAACTTGAGGTTCTCAAGGGCAAATACACTAATCAAAGATCTGCTACCGAGAACTTGGCCAAAAGAATGAATAACTATTAGGAGCTACAAAACATAATGAGGGTGTTTGATGTAGAATGTAAACAATTCACTGCCTACTTTGTCAACATTAATGAGCTATTCCTAGTAATGCCCTATTCATGGGATATCCCCATTCTAGCCCACATTGGTGATGCTGCGTGAACTATGAATGATCCACAAAGTGAGGATGTAACGACTGAAAATGTTAGTGACTAGAATAGTCACGCCAAGGGGTCCATGACCGTGATACAGTCCTAACCTTGCCCCCATCTGAAGGGCCATCATTGGAGGGAAAAATAGAGGTTGAGCACCTGGGATGATCTTGTCGATCGAATCAGGACTTATGAGGTGTTTCGACAAACAAGTGTTAGCAGTTCGCATGGTGTCTTTGGTGGTACCGAGGATGACTAAGCCTAAGTGTAGTAGGGTTTCGCAATGTGAAAACGATGGTGCAAACATGTGAAACAGCAAAAAAATATGAGTTTGATGCTAAATGCCAAAGAAAATACTTGAAAATGCAATGGAGTTTGAGAGAGAAAGAATAGCACTACCACAAACAGGGGGGAGCATAGCAATTGCAAAGGAGAGGTGAGGAGGCACACAGTGTATTAACTGCAAAAGTGAGGAGAGGTGCTAAGTGCTTTGGGGTGCAAAAGTGCTCAATTTTCTTCAGGTTTGTTAAGTGAAAAATGTCATGTGAATGCAAAGTCACCAACTAAAAAATGACCACCAAAGCTTTCATTTTTGTCAATCGAAATGCCAAAATGCTAACCCCTAAAATGTGAAACACAAGGGTATTTATAAGGTTAGGGTCGACATGAAGTGAGGATCGAGCACCACATGGAAAAAGTGGTAGTTAAGGCTACGCTAACCCTAGTCATGCTTCCACTGGAGTAACTAGTGCTACACTCTGGTCTGCTCTAATGGACCTCGAGAGACTACCAAACTATGACTATGCTACCAAGATTGCATATGCTAGAGTCGAAAAGACCATAATGTACATGCAAACAATGCAAAATAGTGCAATTTAGAGGTTACACTTCAGGACTATGCTCTGCCCTCTTTTGAGTGGAGTCGAGCATAGGTATACTTTTGGAATGGGGGGTGCAAAAGAAATACAAATTACTAATCTTGCTTGCTAGAGGAGTGCTAGAGCTGAGATGAAGACTAGTGCTAAGTTTTGAAAGCGTTTAGAGTCTATCCTACATTACTACGCTAGCTATGCTTTGGAGCATAGCCCAACAGTTAGGAAAATTTTGCAAAAATTAAAGTCCAATGCTAGCTACACTCTAGAGCCTAGCAGGGAAAAGTGAGAGCGTAGCACTGACACTTAGAAAAATCTAGCAAAACATGCAGTCCTTGTTTAGGTTATGCTAGCTATGCTCTAAAGCATGGTAGGAGGGATAACCTCAGGAGTTAGAAAATCTTTCAACCTATTTCTTCCCAGCTTGATAGCTCCTAGCTTGACACTTAGGCAAATTGGCCACTAAAGTGCATGCTACACTCGCTATGCTCTAGAACGTAGTAGGGAGAATGGGAGCATAACACAACACTTAGAAAAATTTTTGCAACTACTATTGACACTTAAAAAATTTTCAAATCTGGTTATGTGCTGCATGCTACGCTAACTATGCTCTACAATGTAGTCCTAGTAGTGGAACCATGGGTCAAACACTTAGAAAAAATTTACCTTGTGTTGACACTTAGAAAAATTTGCTATTGAGATGCTATTGCCTTAATTTGGTGATGTTTCATTAGCCCCTCTTTCTTGATGTCTAGAGGAGTGGCCTAAGAGATGTCGACAAAGAACTCAAAACACCATAGCAAGTGTGGTGCTAACACCGCTTGTTGATACTTGGTCGGATGGTGCTTCACCGGACTCGACAGTGCTAAAGGTAATAGATGTAGGGAATTGGTTTGGGATAGTAAGAGAGGAATGAGATGCAAATGGTGTATCATGCTACAAGATGCAGAGTCAACACAGCTAACCATGATCATGGCACCAGGGTGTTTTGTTGCCAAAATAACGACCTCTCGTTGGAATGCTTGTGAGGGAGCCATTGCCCATAGCACCAAAATGGCTTACCCCTGATATGTTAACCTCTCATCAGAATGCTTATGAGGAGACCTATGTGAATTCAAGGTTGGATTGATTGTGAAATTGTAGCTTTGGTAAATTCTACTTGGAGACATGTTTTACCCCCCTTTTCTTTTTTCTTTGTGAAATGCTAGCTACAAGATGCTCATCATCAAGTGGACTGCATGCCACTCGATGGGCTTTTCTTAGAGGCAATCATGTCACATCTATAGGATAGGTGTTTCCTCCCAAAGATTAGTTATGTAACATCGGCTTGAGCTTTAGCTAGCCCATAGAGGCTCCCCATGGGATGAGTTATATTAAGTTTATTATGGGTTCTGTAGTCGATTGAAAGAAGGGTGCCATGTGGATCGAAGAAGCTCGCAAACATGGTAATGCAAGGAAAGACTAATGAATGTAGGGTAAATGGGATAAATGCAAGTAGGCTACAGTGGAGTAATAGGGATGTGCACTCTTAAGTGGCTTGGTGAATCTGACCAGGCACGTTAGAGTAATGTGGTGACTT
The DNA here is from genome assembly GCA_015680685.1 of Gnetum montanum. Taxonomy (NCBI): domain Eukaryota; kingdom Viridiplantae; phylum Streptophyta; class Gnetopsida; order Gnetales; family Gnetaceae; genus Gnetum; species Gnetum montanum. The sequence goes on along the minus strand of MNCI01023165.1, from coordinate 252,099 downwards.
ACCACTATGATGAAACATGTTCTTTGAATAGCTACTTCTGAGGCTTCGTTCTACAAACACAACATAGAGAAAATAAGAAAACAACCACACAGCATGAGACAAGAGCAAACTACTAGTTGTGAGGGTGCTGTAAGTGCCATGAGTGCTAGACCAATTGCAAGGGCTTATAGTGCCAAAGCAAGAAGGTCGGTGTAGGTGATAGAGCAAGAAGGCTACAAAAGCTCCAATAGCCACATCAGAAGCAAGCACCCCAAGGAGGTTAGCAAGGTGGCCAAGGGAAGTAGCAATGAAAGTGCTAAAGACTCCACACTAAGGACAGGAGCTTGGAAATCTAGCAAAATGGCAAAGAGCCAAAATGCTAAATGTGCTTCCAAGCCTAGGCAATGGTGAGGGTTGGAGGATGGCAGTAAGGTGGCTGGGCCACAATACTATTGGTACTCTAGTGGGTGGTGTTGATGGTGAGAGCTCCAACTAATAGTGAAATACCCAAGGCTAGTGATGTTGTCGGTGCAGCCTGGGCATGGTACTACTAGCAATGGTGGTGAGAGCTTTGGAAGCTTAGCAAAATGCCTAAGGGCATCTTCAAAAGATCAGCAAAATACCAAGGGAAGTAATGCTACAAATGTCCTAGAGGCCTCTCTTAATGATGTGAACTCTATTCTAGAATTACAATGCCCTACCCCACCTTGCCCACGAGGTGTGGGCAGATGATGGAGGGTCAGAAGTATTCACACTCACTTGTCCAAAGAACTGTGCATGTTGAGCTATGTGTATTGAACTGAAAACCCAGTTTAAGGTCATGGTAGACCATATGGTATGCTAATTTAGGGTTCTAGCAGACTGTCAACCCAGTTTATGGTCCTGGTAGACCATGATATGCTAGTTTATAATCCTAGTAGACTACTGTGTGCTAGTTTAACATCATAGCAGATGGTGGATGTTGTGTCAGTTTAATGTCATGACATAAGGACAAGCCATGCCAGTTTATAGTCATAGCAAACTATGCTATGGGTGCCATTTTTTAGCATCATGGCCTAAGGATGATTTGTGCCAGTTTATAGTCATAGCAGATGCTTTGTGCCAATTTAACATTGTAGCGAATTCTCTATGCTAGTTTAACATTGTAGTGGATGCTCTATGCTAATTTAACGTCATAGCAAATGCTCTATGCTAGTTTAATGTCATAGTAAACAAATTATTACCTTGCTTTTATTGATGTGGCACTACATTTTAGGCATAGTAAGCCTTCAGGTACAAATGATTGATCGAATTAGCAAACTCATTACTATCTAGGTCAACAATTTTAAATGCTCTATTGTCATAGGCCTTAGTGACCAAGAAAACCCCTTCCTAGTTGGTTGATAATTTTTTAATGAGTTCGCAAATAGCCTTGAGGACTAAATCCCCTCTCCCAATTAGGCATTGATGTTGATTGTGGTGGTGCTTTTGCCATTGCTTTTCTTGGTACCATTCAATGCAATTAAGCATCTACATATGCTCTTCCTCTATAGAGTCGAGATCAATGATTCTCAACTCATTATTCTGAGTCTCATCAATGAAGCTCAACAGGATCACATGGAGCGATGAAACATGTAATTCAAGAGGCAAAATCACTTCAAACCCATACAAAAGGCTATATGGCATCTTACCTATTGTTGTTTTGCATGTTGTGTGATAGGCCCATAGTGCATAGACAAGCTACTTGTGCCATCGTTGTTTGCTACTACTGAGCATCTTCTTCAGAAGGTTGACAATGACCTTCTTTGTAGCCTCTGCTTGGCCATTTTCCTATGGATAATATGGTGACAAAAAGGAATGCTTAATGTCGAAGTGTTCGCAGAAGGCTTTGGTTTCTACATTGCCAAACTGTGGCCTATTGTCCATGACTATAGTCATGGGTAGATCAAATTGGTCATTATATTATCAATGATGATTTTGCAACCTTGTTGAGACATTGTTTTCTTGCGGGGAATAGCTTCAACCCATTTGGTAAAGTATTCAGTTGCAGTTATGATGAAGCTATGTCCTACAAAAGACTTGGGCATGATAGGTCCTATGATATCTAACCCCCAATGTTGGAATGGCCATGTGATTTGCATGGTGTGCAATTCAGTGGGTGGCACATGCATTAAGTTGTCATGCCATTGATACACATCACATGTCTTAACCTTGGAGATGCAATTGCACTCAGAGTAAGGCCAACAGTAGCCTAAGCATCTAATTTTTGATGCCATTACCTTAGGTGCCATGTGACCTCCACATAGTCCCTCATGGACTTGATCAATGATCGTTTGTGCTTCACTATTGCTAACATAGGTCAATAGTATGCCATTGTAAGATTTGCAACAAAGCATGCTATCACCCACGATGACATACTACCACGATCGCTTTCGCATTGCATCCTTTTAGCCAGTGGTTAAATGTTGCAGAGGCTCACCCTGTTGAAGGTACACCTTAATGTCATTGTACCAATCTACTATGTGAGTTGTGCTTATTGTGGCTATGAATGCAATGTTAGTTATTTCTGTGATAGGCTCATTGCACTCCATTACTGAAGTAGGCAAGGCATGAAACATGTTGGGTGCAATGCTTAAGGCTAATGTAGCTAATGCATTAGCAATGGTATTCTCATTGCGAAGAATGTCTTAGATTTCTACAGTTGCAAATTGTTTCAATAGGTGCTTTGCCAAGTCACAGTAAGGTTGTAAATGTTGTGCTTTGCAAGCGTAAACCTCTATAACTTAGTTAATGATTAATTGTGAATCGTCTTGAATTGCTAGGTTTTGAATTCCTAGGTCACGAGCTGCTAAGATACCCCTAAGGAGACATTCATACTTTACTACATTATTAGTGCAAGGGAATGCAAAATGATAAGTGAAGGGTTGGATCTCCCCAAAGGGAAATGTGATTATGGTAGTGACACTACCCCCTTGAGATGTTGAAGCATCATCGAAGTGTACGATTACCTCAAATTTGGCAAGCACTTGGCCTATACTACTCACGTGCTCATCTAAAAATTCTAGATCTATCATTGCTTGATCGTTTATTAGTAAAGCTGTTAGTTGTGTGGCTATTGGTTAACCTTTAGTTAATGCTTATGCTATGTAGTGTAGGTCAAACTCCATGGTTATTACTTTCCACCATTCAATACGACTGCTCTCGTAAATATTTGCAGTGATTGCCTGGAGTACATTACTTTTTAGATGATGTTTACCTAGCTATAGAAAAGATAATGCCTTCACTTCTTAAGTGCAAAGACTAACGCAAGGTAGTTATTCTCCACATCATTATACTATGCTTCATGGGCCACTAATGCATGGCTTAGGTAGTACACAAGGACGTCTAAGCCATCATCTCACTTTTGGCAAAGCAGAGAGGCTATGGATGTGTTAGAGGTTACAAGGTAGATGTAGAATGGTTTATCTCCTTGCAGAGGGTAGACTATAGGAATTTGAGCTAGCTCCTATTTAAGGTTATCAAATGCCACTTGGTATTGAGCTATCCACTCAAAGTGAACCTTCTTTTCAAGCAAGTGTTGCATTGGCTAAAACTTGTTAGTTAACTACGCGATAAACCTACGAATGAATTACAATCTACCTTGTAATCCACATACCTCCTTAAGGTTAGCTAGTGATGCTAAGTTGATAATGGCCTTAACCTTATCAAGGTCTACATGTATGCATGCTAATGATACTACAAAACCTAGCATGCGATCGGTTTTAACACCGAAGACATACTTCTTAGGATTCAATCTAAGATCATGTCTTAGGCAACATTTGAGTACATGGTCTAAGTCATTTATGTGGTCATGTGCTACCTTGGACTTAATTGTTATGTCATCAACGTAGTCATTGAGAAAATCTAGCAAATAATCGCTAAAAATGTATGTTATAGTGCATTGATAGGTTGCTCCTATGTTCTTTAGTCCGAAAGGCATCATTGTGTAGCAAAATGTACCCAAAGGAGTCACGAAGGTAGTACTAAGCTAGTGCCCCAGGTTGATTTGAATCTAGTTGTAACTAGAGAACCCATCCATAAAGGACAATAAGGCATGGCCAGCCATGGTATTGACCAGTTGATCAATACTAGGCAATGGGAAATTGTCTTTAATGGTTGCCTTGTTCAACTCCTAGTAGTCTATGCAAATGCATATGCTTCCATTTTTCATGGGTACAACCATGATGTTAGAGACCCAGTTTGCATAGTCAATGGCCCAAATGAAACCAACTTTGTAGACCTTGGTGATTTCATCACAGACTGCTAATGCCACCTCAAACCTAACCTTGTCAGCTTTCTACTTAACTAGTTTTACGCGAGGATTAAGGATTATATTATGTTGCACTATGCAAGGATCTAGGCTTAGCATGTCTTCGTAGGACCATGCAAACGCCTTGATGTTGTTGCTAAGTACCTTGGCGATGTTTTGAATGTGTTGAGGCTTTAACAAGGAACTAAGTTTCAGTGTCTTTGCCTCGTCACTAAATGTTGCTACAGGGACTTCAACGAGGGGATCCTCAATGATGTCACCTACCTCTAAATCTAAAGCTTTAACTAGATGGTCTGGCTAGCCTAGCAACCCCTTTACGGATGTTATATGTTCATCACGGGCTCTAAGCTTAAGGTCTAGGCATTCAATATTGATGTATCGCGTGAGGTCACCATGAGGCCTAATAAAGACTAGAGGTAAATGAAGACACCCGCATGTGCTCATGTTGCAATCCTACCAAGAATCTTGCAAAACAACCAGGAAGAACATCAAGCCGCACCTATCTTAAATGCATAAAATAAGGAAAGCAATGTAATGAAAATGCACCTAAGTGTGCAAATGTAATTATTATAAAAGAAAATGTGTGGGCTAGTTTTGGGCCTCAGTAAGCCATGGGTTTGCCAGTTTAAGATCTTAGTGAACCATTGATTGCCAGTTTAAGGTCTTAGCAGACCATTGATTGTGCAAGATGCACCGGTTTAAGAAAGGCAAATAAGGCTTGAAACATGGAGTTAAGTTGAGCGTTCATTGGGCAATTAGAAAAATTTAGAAATTTTGTTGAGTTTGGAGACTACCAAAAAAAGTTTGAAAATTTTCTAACTCTGATTGCTATGCTCACCCCTTGCTCACTTGACCCCTTGTTATGCTCCACAAAAATTAGGAAAATTTTCCTAAGTGTGAAGCATTGTCTTAGTAGGTAGCACATTTAATTACCTTGGGGGGTATATATGCACATTTTCACTAAGGGTAAACTGTTACTTTCAAGAGTAAAAATGAGAATTCATCGAGCGTAGCGTGGTTAGAGCAAGAAGTGGATGCCAAAGCGTAGTAGCCAAAGCAAGGTAGCCAAAGGGTAGCAACTGACAATGATGTGTCGAAGTGAATGTTAACACCCCAGCCTAGCCAATGTATACAAGGGAGAGCAAGCATTGAGAGGTTTGCCCTTGGCATGCATGGAGGAATGAAGGGAGCCACCGTTCACCAAGTATCTTGCTACACTCCATCCCCTTAAGTATATTTTTTTTTTGTTGTGCCTTGCATTGGGGTTTGGGCTTTAGGGCTACCTGCCTTGGTAGGGGCCACCACCATCAGGGCCACAATGGCTGCCACATCTAAGAAGAGAGGGTGCATTCACAAGTAATGGGTATTACTTTAGCGCACTTTTTTTTGTTGCTGCACAATGATGCGTGGGCATGGGATCTTGCATTTTGGGTTCATTTGGAGCGATGTAGCCAAGGTTTTCTATAAAAATTGTTTGCCTTTATTTTGAAGGCTGTAACACATGGGGATGGGGGAAAGAACAGAAATGGTGGTTTTGTGGCCATGGCCAGGGCAACCACAACCTGGGAGTGAGGGGTCATGGGACCCCCTCATCCCCCTTTCTTTTTTTGTTTTTTCTTTTAGGTGTGTGGAATGGGCAACGATAGAGCAAGAGTGCGTTGGGGTTCTATCCCACTATTTGAGAGAGTGCATTAGGGTTCTGCCCCACCATTTGTTTTTTTTTTAAGTAGTAGGGAAAAAGTGAGAGCAAGGTTTTACTTATTGCCGTGTAGAGGGGCCACAACTAATGGGTGGGGCATTGCCAATATTTATTTTCTTCAATGTAGGGGTAATACAGGGTGAGGGTAAGGAGAGGGCTAGATGTCAGGGGAGCAAGGGGCACATGAGGGAAAGTCATGGTGTAAGGGTAAGGGTTTTTGGCTTGTAGGAAGCCCCTTTTTATAACACACATGAGGGCAGGGATTGCAAGGAACATGGGACATCATGGGCAAGCGTGGGGTAGAGGGTGCGTGGAGTGTCATGGGGCAGAGGATGCTTCACAATGCAGCAGGGTTGGGAGGCACAAAGCACCAAAGCATGGTGAGGCAAGAGGACACTAGGGCCACAGTTGTGATGGGCATTCTAGTGGGCAATACATGGTGTAGATGATTGTGGTAGGAGTTATTTTTTTTTCTTTTTTGCAACATTTTAAGTGCTTTAGGGCTATGCTCCCAACTATTTGAACTTTTTGTTGATTTTTTCATATTTTGGGGATACGCTGGGGGGTGTAGCCAACAGTTAGAAAAAATTTCATGATTCTTGGGGGATACACTCTTTGAGTAGCATAGTTGAAAATTAGAATTTTTTGACATTTACATCAGTTACACTCCCAAGGAGGGGTAACCCAAAGTTAAAATTTTTCAAGTATCCCAGGCTATGCTACCCAGAGTTAGAAAAAATTCAAAGAATTGGCTAAGTATAGGAATAAAATGTCAAACACAAAAAATGCTAAGTGTGAGAATGCAAAGTGTTAGAATGCCACATGTGAAACAAAATGCAAAGTGTACTAGAGCTTTGCCAAAATGCCAAACTTGCAAATCGAACATGCCAAATTACTAAAACATGCAAACTGACATAATGCAAAACATGCAAATGTAATACAAAGAGCTAATGCTACGTTAGTGCTATACCCCAATGAGCACTAGGGTTGTCAAGTGTGTGTATTGATGTCTTATGCCCGCAGGGCCTGGAGGGGATCCTAAGGATATATTTTTTGCTAATTTATGCTACCTATGTTAACTTTTCTAATTTTGCTAAGTGTAAGTTAATGTATTTTTGTGCATCTAATATATACTAATGCCCTTTTTTTATTGCTTTTGCAGTTGCATAGTATTGTTCAAGTCAATCCTCATCATTGTGGAGCTTGTTAGCATCCTCTGCTATATGAGCGAGCCCATTCTGAACACACCCACACCAAACATGTAGTTGGGTTATCAAGCGATATGGTTCTAGCCAAGAGCATGCAAGTTCCTGGAATTCCTACTTCAACACTTTAGTGTGATGATGTGGTCACACTTAGCAACGAAAGATGCTAGTGTCATCATAGAGACATTGATGCCTAGGGAAAACTAGAGCATTTTGAGGTTCATCTCCGATGAGCCCACTACCAATGATAGTGGAGCACGGGGTTCAAGCTGAGGCCTTAAGGGCATTAGGCTTTTGTCCAAGATCTGGGAGATGCCAAAATTCAATTGCTATAGCAAGAGCAATATCCTCTTTCTTGCTCAGCACATGCATACCCTATTTCAAAACCCACATGGGATGGTGTACTATGCTGAAGGGTAAGTGTCCCCATCATTTTTTCATTATTCCTTTGGCTATTGGCTCATACTAAGGTGCTAACTACTCATGTTTGTTACCAGGTTTAGCACCACCACCATCGTGCACACCTTTTGTCCCACATAAAAAATTCATTATTTTGCTCTTGCGCATTTGCTACTTTGCCTTTTTGCATGATGCTAACATTGTTTTTACCTATATTGCAGCTACAGTCACTTCGAGAAAGGTCACAATGGTTGCTACAAGTCGCACTGAGGCCACCCTCACCATCAAGTATGATGATGTTAGGGGTGCGCAACATTGGTTGTACCACCAGGCCCCAGTAGAGTTGACTAGTAGGCTTACGTGGGCTAGGTTGATGGACCTTTTCTTGGCCCTTAGCCCAAGCATTCCAGTGGCCGAAATGGTTGCTATTATTGATTTCTTCAATAACAACGCTCATCACTTTGTCACACAAGTAGGTGTTGTGAGGGTGGTCCTAGACCTCATTGATGACTTTTTTGCTGACCTCTTTGGCCTCCCCTCTGATGGCCCATTGGTCATTGACAAAGCCAACAGAGAGGTGGACCATTGAGGTGAGATTGAGGAGTGGCTAGGACCTCTCGATCTCACCAAGGCATACTTGTTAAAAACATGGAGGTGCCTGTGGTCCAAGAGCTCTACCCTCTCTTCCATGCCCATGCATTTTTTAAGCTGCTCTCCCAAGGGAATATCCTTGGGGTGGAGCAAGCTTGGGTGATGCGGAACATGCTAGAGGAGGGCATGAGGTACAATTGGGCCTCTCACATTATTGAAAGCCTACAAGCCAGGATCATCAAGTTGCATCAGAACCTCCAAGCAAGGTTGCATGTGCACTTCGCATTCTTCGCAGGGTACCTACAAAGGTTTGCAGAGCTTCTAGTAGTTTGTGAGGATGGACGATTGGTGATGCAAGACCATGTGCAACTCTCAAATCCATGGGTCAAGCACCTATTTGCTACCATGTGAGTGCGAGACCCCCCAAAGGCAATTGGTAAGTTGTTTTCTGTAATGACTAGAGGTCACTTGCGGTGATTTCACTACTTGCGTGATACTATAGGTGAGGTGCCATTAGTTGAGGAAGATAAATAATGTCGTTGCATGGTGTGGTTTCCATCATTCAAAAAAAAACAAACACGATGGGAATTCAAAGCACACCCCTTGGACTCGAAAGGCATACACCTATGCTTGAAGGTCCCCTCTAACTAAGGCCCTCTCTCTATCACTTTCTACTTCTCTCTCCTCACTGTATAATGTTGGTTATCTTGTGAGGACACTCTTGTGTCTCGAGTAGGTGGATTGATCTTAGAGTGGTGATGTGAAGTCACTAAAAGCATATGGCTTTGGCTTGGATTGAGGATAGAACTTCTCGGGTCATTTTAACCATAATTCCACAAGGGCCTTTCTTGTGACCTTAATTTGGAACTCCATTCCACCTTCTCTATCATTCATCCATGTTGTCATAATTCACCTCACTGTCAGGTTCTATGTTACGCTCTATGTCTTAGTCTGATGTATTTGGATTCTTGAGTGGATTCTTTTCAATTGGTCCTTAACTTTTCATGATCATTAAATCAACTACGAGGCCCATAGACTCCTTAGTTGAGGCTATGCAAGTGAAAAAAGGACATGAGCTTGCTATGGGGAGGGCCCACTTGCATAGCTTTTGGCTTGATTAGTTAAGGTTCCTTACCTTTGACATCACTACAATCTTATATTTTGTATTTTCCATTGTGTAAACTGCTCAGTACTCCTTAATCTTTTATTACATTCATCCATTAAATTAATTTTCTCCATTTCTTCAAATTTATGAATTTCAACACCCTCTTCTCATGATTTCATATTATTCCTGGTCTTTTAAGATTTCATTTGATCCTAATTTCATCAAAAAATTCCTTGTATTTTGAAAGTTTGACCAAAGTCAATGGAAGTCAACAGTGGTTAACAGTTGGCCTCGTCAACACAGTCGACTGCGTCAACGAGGCCTCATCAATGCAGTGCAAAAATACTATATATACCACCATACACTCTGGAATTTTTTGCAATTTGCTCATAACATACGAGGAATTGTTGCAATTTTTCAGAGCCCAAAACCTTCTAGAGTCCATAACTTTCAAACCATTTGTCCAAATCACTCCATTTTTTGATCCTGCACTTACCAGGGGTAAGATCTTTATCATGGGGGCCACAAACCTTAAGGTTTCTGATGCAATTTTTGAAAATTTTTTCTAAATCCCCCAAGGGTTAATAACCTTAATCATATATCAAAACATCAAATTTTTCTAAGTTAACCCTTCCAACAATCTCTGGGATGATTTATCAATGATAAGGCATAAATAGAAATAGAAATTGAGTTAATTAAATCAACCATAATCACAACTTAGCCAAGTGTAACTACCCTCAAGAGTTAAGGTATCCTAATTATTTTAAGGTTACACAATGATTACTAATCCATGATTGTATTGTGATTACAAATGGCACCCAAACAAAAGCATCTGCAGGAAGGAGAACCTTCACAACCACAAGAGAAATGACCTAGAGCTAGAAGGGGCCAATAGGAATAAGGCCAAGAACAACAAGAGGTGACCCATGCAACCAGACCTCTTCATGAGGAATCCAAAGTGGAATCTGTTCGGTAGATTATAGAAGAAGAAGTGCATATAGAGCAATCTCAATGAGTAGAAGCACCTGGACCTATGCCAAGGCTTGAGGTCACTTTGACTCAAGCCTACCTAGACATCATCAAGTCCCGAGAGATTCAAAGATCAGTTCTTCAAGAGATAAACTTTCGACCATTTTTGGAAAAAGCTCTAGAGGATCTCAAAACACAATTACAAACCTCTCCCATGTGGCCAATCATCACGACCAGTGGGGAGTGGTACATGGAAGAGACTTATCTCTTTTGGAATAGCTAAAGGCTAGGGTCCATTGTAAAAATCAAGGACATTCAAATGTCTTACTGAACAGAGGCTATCACATAGGCACTAGGTTGCTAGACATTGGAACACAGTTGGCAGAGATATCAACAAAAGGTGATCCTAAGGCAAAAAGGGAGTGGACCCAGCGATGCTATGGGGTAGATTGTAAGGAGTATGGCGTGCTCACAACAATGGAGTGTATTTATTTCAAAATTGTGGCCTATCACCTCAATCCAGTGGTGAGGCTAAGTAAAGTGATTGCTTTCTCTACTCAATCATGCACCGCTCTAAGTAGAAAATTTTTTGTTAACATTCCATAGCTGATTTATTTGGAGATCAAGAAGCACTTCAAAGAGAATAAATGTGGAAGGAAGACCCTACCCTCTCCATGCCTTATTAAGAAACTTTGCAAGAGGGAAAGTATTATTCACTATTCAAATGACACTGTCAAGCATGCTCCCTTAGCCTCATGGGCAAAAATTATGAAAGAAAAAATGCTAATAACCATTCAAGAAGAGGAGTTGTCACCATCACCACCCACTCAAGAGACAACACCGGAGGCCTACGTAGTCCTTAAGCATCTATGACAACTTCGAGAGTAGCTCTTGAGTGAACAAGATGAACAAGCAAGAGTGAGTGGGGCAAATCCATCTGTGTATCAGCTAGTAATGAGTCACCTTAATAAAGTGGCTCGAATAGTTAGCTAAATGGATAGGGGTGGTTCCATTTTCTCTGCCCAAAGAATGTACCTACCTTCAAGGTCAAATCCCAACACTCGGGAGGTGATAGTGTCATTAGCAACACATCATCTATTCCCAAAAATCTCTGGGAATGCTACCACTTTCTCACTAAGGTTGGAGGAAGGTGAAGAGGTAACTATCTTGGTGATGCAACACCAAGGGTAAGAAATAGTGGCAAAAGTGGTAGTTGACCGTATAACTGAAGCACTGAATGCACCCACGACATTTGTACTAGATGTATCTACACTCCAAGATATGCAGACATCCACAAGTATGGTTAGTAAGTAATTAAATGTAGCCCAGCATGAACAACTGCTGAAACAACTAGTAGGAACCAGGCAACCAACTCCAAATATCTTTGATCTTCCGAAGAACATCACTACAACCCAGTCGAAGCTGCTAAATGCAAGGGGAAAATGCATCATTTTGGAGGGACAACTAGAAATGGCCCAAGAGCAAAATCAATGCTTGGCCATAAAGGTTGTTGAACTTCATGCCCAACTTGCAGAACAAGCAATCCTTAGCCCAGCAATAATAAGAGATGAAGCTATCAAATAACTTCAAGAATGATTTCAAAAGGCTGAGGAGGAAGCAGTAATGGCCATCTTCAAACAATCTGTGGCAGAAGCTAAAAAGGACTTAAAACAAATGCACCAAGAAAATAAAGCATTGACCGCGCAAAATCATCACCTACAAAATGTTGATGCTCAATGAGATCAAATGCAAGAATTTATTCATCAACAGCAAGAAAATCTTGCTAGAGTTAACACTAAACTAAGAAAATTGGCTACGAAGAATCATAATCTATCAATGGAGGAGGTACACACTTTATGAAAAAAGTCTACCATTGAAATCGGTGCCTAGAAGAATGAAGCTCTTAAGTTTGAGAGACTGAAAAATCACTACAGGGACCAAGTTGGCTTGCAAAAGGAAATTAATGAAAAAAAAATTCAAATGGTAAAGGCTAAAGTAAATGAAGCCCTCTAGCAACTCTAGCAAGGAAGAGAGATGTGGCAGCCCATCCTTGATGGGATTGATGCCTACAACAAAGCAGAGATCTGCTTAAAGGAGTTGTAGATCAAAGAGATGACAAAGCATATGGAGTTGGCTAATCTTTGTTATGCAAACCTGGCAATGCTAACAGTCGAATGGTTGCAGTTGGAATTAAAGAAGTAGGTGGTTAGATCATATCTATTATATGAGATCGAGTTCAAACACCACAAGGACATCAAGCAAGAGCTTGAGACTACTAATGCTAAACTCGAAGTCCTCAAAGGGTGATTCACAGATCAACAATCCATTGCTGAGGACCTAGTTAGATGAATGAATGACTACCAAGAGTTGAAGAACACAGTGCGAGCATTCAACATTGAACGCAAATAGTTCGCTACCTGGTTTGTCAATGTTAAGGAGTTGTTTCTAGCGATCTCGTGTCCTTGGGATGTGCCCATTCCAACCCACATTAGGGAAGCTATGTGGACGATGCATGATCCTAGGAGTAAGGAGAAAAAAATGCACTGCTAGATGCTTTCCACCTCCCACCTAAAGTTGTAGCAGTAGCAGGACAATCACAACCGCCTCAACCACTGCTAGTGCATGAAGTTGGTGAAGGTCCCTCAGAGGCTTAAAAACCACCACTGCCAAGGACCGTTTGATCTTCTCCAATAAGCTTCACATCGTCAAGGAACATGCTATCCAATTTTTGAATAGTTGTGTCATTATGTTCAATTTTGTGTTCTAACCACCATCATTTTTTATAATTTGTTGATCCATACACCCGGGCACTCCATTTTTTGTCCAGTCAATTAAGTTTGTTTTGTTGAAATAAAAGTCAACGAATAATCCCATACGTCCCCAATTTTGTAAAAGAACTCAAGGATGAGTTTTCATTTAGTTGTGGGAGTATGATGAGTCATCACTGGTTGGCTGCATCGATGAGGCCTCGTCAACGTAGTCGACCTCGTCGACAAGGCCCCATTGACACATCTCTTCCTATGTCAACAAGGCCTTATCAATGTAGTGTATGTCCATTGCCTATAAATACATGCCTACTAGCCACATTTATGGGGGGAGTCCATTTTTTAGTAGTAGCGAAGCTCTTACATTTTCTCCATTCAAAAGTTAGAATTTTTTCCTTGAGTGCCCACAACAAGAGTCATTGAGTGTACGAATTTGTATTCAAGCATTATTGTACCTAAGCATGACAGTGTGTGTGGCAATAGAGATGAGCTTTTTAATTGGATAAACCTTGCAACACTTTGGATAGATTAGCTATTTTATTTATGCATTTGATGTTTTCAATTATTTATTAAATGCTTTTAATTAGTTATCAAATATTTTCTAGTTATTATGTTAATGAGACAATTAAGCGAGATAGATTACACACATAAGTATGGCCACTTCGAGCGTAACACATATTCACTTGGTAATCCTAGCAATGTTATTGCTTAGTATGCTTAGTAGCATAGCACTTGGTCACCCAGCAGTAGATACGTGGGTTCAGGACATGTACAGAAAGTGGGAACAGATACTTATGTTATGATTAGTTAAATAATCATTAATTAATTAATTTAGATTAGTTAATCAAATTCCTTTTACCTAAATTTCAAGCACCCAAAATATAAAATACAAAATGATAAAAATTGGATGTCTCAGTTACACTTAACCATACTAATGTACATCACAAGTGTAATTGGGAGGACAACAATTGACTTTAAGGCTAGATTCACTTCCTAAAGGGCTAGTGCACTAGAAACGATAAAGTCTGTGGAATTCAACCAAGTCATGTGTGAATGCTTGATGATTTGTATGGTTGGGCATAGGGGTACCTCGTCGCTCATCAAAGACCATATCAATCATCATGACCCACGATCACTTCAAATTTCATAATAGAGGAAAAATTTATTATGTTCGCTTTTGTACTCTTCTTTAGTAGTCAAGGACTTAGATATCTCATCATCACTACATCATTTAATTTAAGCTTTCCTACCTTCCATGGAATTTTTAATCAACCTATATCAATTTCTATCATTATTTCAAAGACCCTTATGGTGCTTCAAATAAAGGATATCATCATCATGCTTTAACATGTCTTCATCCTTAGCATTTCCTATTAAGGTTAACATTTTTCTAGCAATGACAACTACATTAACATCGACTTCACTAGCTCTAAAACCATTAGAATTAGCTGCTTCAACATTGTCTCTAATTTTGACAGATATTATAGCAGTTGCAATCAACACATGTGAACATCCCAACATCACCATTAGTTTCAATCCTCAAAGCTACATCATAAGCCTTCTTGATGCCTCTATATAAACATTGGCATTAATGGAAGTTATGAGCAATAGTTACACAGAGTTAGAGTTGCTAATTTGAATTTTGAGATTCTTAGGACCCTATCGAGCTACAAATACCCCAATTCCACATTCACTTAAGACTAAACTTTGAAGAGAGATAATGGTTTCTTGACTTGGAAAGTACATCTCAAACCTCTATCACCATTAGTGAATATCTTCAATGTGAGGTTTATTTTAGTGTATGTGCTCTTCCACTTCAATGCCCATCTATATTTCACTAATGTTGACATCCAAAGGTAACATCACCCATTACCATTAGCATCACTGATCTTGCAATACTAACATCAACGTTACTTTTGCTTCCAAGATTAACTTCAGCATTACCTTATACATTAACATTAAATTCTACATCCATAAGAATCATAAATCTATCATTTATGTTATCTCATCACATACCAATTTAATCACATCACTCGAGTAGTGATGGGATGCGATATCGCGTACGTGATATAGCAATGCGCCGCCAAATCTATAAATAAGAGGTGACTCTCCCTTGTTTGGCATCTAAATCTAGACCCTTTGTGAAACTCTGGCAGTTTTAACTCTCCAGAGATAGAATAATTTCCATGTGCCCGTAGTAGGAGCTCCAAAGTGAACGGATCTTTATTCGAGCAAATATTGTGCCTGAGCACAAGTTTGTGTACGGAAATAAAGACGAACTTTGGATAAACCTTACAGTGCATGGATTAAGCTAGATAGGACTTTATTTACTATTATTTATTGTCCATCATTTAAATGCTTTTTTAGTTAATTAAATCTTTCTCGACCCTTAACTCCTAGTTAAGTGCATTCAGTACGACTGCTTCAAGCACGTGTGTTATGCTTGGTAATCCCAGCAACGACTAGCATTTGGTAATCCCAGAAGGTTGCATAGGCTCAGGGTGTGAACGGTAAGTGGAACGAATACTGATGCTAGGCATTAGAACTTAGTCAGTTAAAGTTAGTTACTTAGTCTCTTCATCCTTCACCTCATTAGCATAGGAGATAAAACAGAAAAGATATAAAAATCACATGCCTTAGACTTACTTAACCATACAACTGTGACAAATACAAGTAAGTCTGGGAAGACAGCGAACGATTAACCTTAAGTGTTCCATAAGGCGTGTAGGCACTTAGTCTGCGGAGTTCAACTGGATCATGTGTGCAACGCTTGTATTCATATGGTTGAGTGTAGGGGTACCTCGCCACTCATCAAGAAGCTCTTTATAGTCTTTGTGAAAAGATTCAAGTACAACATTAGCAAGAGTAACACATTTACAACAATGTTACGAGACTCACAAATCTTTGCGAGTACTCATAACTAGGTCACTTGTGACCAATGAGTTGAATTTAATTTTTGACTTTTATTAGGGGGTTTAAAAGAGTGAAAAATCAAATATCATGTGGGTTAAGATGAGATTTTTTGTGAATCACACAAGTAACTTATTAAGTTTGAGTTGATTTCTAGAAAATCGAGTGACTCATAGAGTCTAGATCCAATAACACTACTTTGTAGAAGCTTCTCTTTCTTAGACAAAGTTTTAATTAGTCCATTGCCAATTTCATCTCCAAATGAACTCTAGCTACCATGGAACCTATCCATCCATTACCATATAAAGAACTATTAGACATCTTCGAAGCAAGAATGAATAATTAGATCTATGGCAAGTTTGTGTAACCTTAGTTGCTTAGTCTTCATGATTCTTTTTCGATCACCAAGTACATAGAAGAAGTGGTCATCCAATAAAATGATCTTGAGTGGAATATAGTAAAGTGATTACCCTTCATATTAAGTCCATCTTCCTATTCAGTACAAATAATGTGAATGGAGATTGTTTTTGGTAAATGGGCTCGTAGTTCTTGCAACAACTAAATATGAACGCATAGATTGGACATCTTATTTATCGTCATGAAGCCAGTGGTATCCTTGAACATGCACTTAAGGCCTATACAATTGATATAGATTACTTTTGGAGCACCACCACCTACTAAAGTTCTGAAGTAGAACCACAACCACTTAGAAGAGGCATTCAAAAACTTAAATTATCTATTGTGATGGTATAAAAACCACACTTCTTGGTAAGTATACAGAGTAAGTGAAACAAGTTTTGTGACAATAGTCATATGCAGGGATCTCAACATGCAAAAGACATAAGACCAAATGTAAAACTTCTAGGAAAATCCTCAAGTAGTTACTTGGTATACTCAAGTATTTAATTAAAAACCATAATCTAAAAATCTAAGGTGACATACGATTTGGTTTCTTTTTCTAACTTCAATGATCTCAACAAATCGAAGACTACTAAATAATGAATAGTTAATTGGTTGTACAAAAAAATCATAAATATAGAATTGTGGTTGAACATGCACTTGGTGGGTTAGGGGTCATTAATAACCATCAAAGATTCCTTCCCCCCTCTTTCTCTCTTTCTCTCTTAATCATTTTAGTTGTATGTCTTAGAATGTTGTTGTTATCACTACTTGGTCATAGGTTCAATCCCTAGAGGTTATAATAGATATTCTTGATAACATCATCAATAACAACATTCAGCCTCCTGTAATTATAGAATACTTGTAACCCCTAATTCTTACTTTACTTAAGATAAAGAAAGTTATAGTCCTTGATGTGTAAATAGATGCGCATCTTTTAATTATTTCATCTCGTTGTGTAGGTTCTTTAATCCACCCCTTCTCACATAGGTAGTTAAAGAAACCATTGCAAAGAGCGTCCATGATTATGAGTTGAAAAACTTTGACACTACTTTTAAACCATTGTAGCTTTGCTAATTGGCATCACGAGGAGTATATTTCTAAGCAGGAAAATCTTGACAGATGGGTATAAAACATGACCCACGCAAACCCGTGGCCGTACGATAATACGATATGGTACCTATAAAAAAAGTTGTTCATGATTTGCAACTTGTTGGAGAGAATATAATATTCAACAAAGGGCCAACCCACTCCTTCTAATTTTAGCCTTAAAGGGAGGATGTGCATGCGGTGTAGACTTATCTGGTGCATCCTCCACGTGAGAACCGCAACAGCCACCCACAAATCAACGCAACAATTAGCAAATTAAAATAAAATTTCAAAACTCCATAAGATAGCTTCCAAATCCTGATTTAGACTTAATTAATTACATAAAAGACAACCGCTGTCATGGGAAAAAGTACGATCACGCACATTAAAAATACGCTGAAAATGTGGCACTAAGTTTTCCATGTGAGGACGTGCATCCGGTGTAGACTTATCTGGTGCGTCCTCCACGTGAGGACATCAACAACTACCCACAAAATGACACAACAACCAACAAATTAAAATAAAATTGCAAAACTCCATAAGACAGCTCCCAAATCCTAGTTTAGGACTAAATTAATCAATCACATGAAAGACAACCGCTGTCATTGAAGAATGTACGATCGCGCACATTAAAAATACGCTGAACATGTGATAGCAGTAGAGGCGTGGAAGGAACATGCAGGAAATATTAAAACCCCAACACGCAATTTCAAAAGCTTTGCTAAGTTTGTTATTGACTTTGTCCCGGTGTTCTGACAGTCAACAACAGAGCCGCCCAAGTTGAGTATAGTTTTGTTGCAATGAAATTCAGGCAACATTTGTACCCTTGTGGCTCAACAAAATGGATTTGGATGAGATCTTGGCGTTAATGTGGTTGTTCAATTGTATTATGACAAGGCTTCACAATTTGACGTGTAGTTTGGATAATGCTAAGACGTTTGATTTATCATCATCATTAGCCTTATCTGCTTGACTTAACAATACGGGGCAGTGAATGCTCATTAAGAAGCAAGCACATTAATTAAGGTTAGCAACCCAATGAGCAACATAACATGGATGGTAACCATGATGGATGCCAAGTGGTGCCAATCAGGAGGGATTGAGTATTCATAAGTATCTAGATTGTTGTGGCTCAAAAAAATTTACCCCTTATTGTTAAATCTATCCATACTATGGTTAGGTTATATAAGTTCTTTGCTTTGGACATGTCCTTATTGATCTTCAAATTTGTTATCTATTTTGCAAATTTCCTATGTATGTTAAAGTTTTATGTTTATGGTTTCAGGTAAATATGGTCTCAGTTTCTTTTAAACAATCATATGTTAAGATAATGGTTGAAATAGATTTCCATGTATGTTTAATGGTTGACATGTGCCCTCAAAATATACAAGGGTGTTAGAACTTGAAACTTTTTAAACAATATTTACTCACAAGACATATAGTAAGATTTAAACTTTAAGAGTTAGGACTATCATTTGATCTTATGGTAAGGTACATGTTTCTTAAGTCAAAAGACATGGGTTTGAGCTTGGGCACAACCATTTGAAAAGGTTAGGTTTTTATCCACGTACTAACTTTCTTAAGACCCACTTAATAAAATGAGCATTGAGGCTCTAAGTGATGATCCAAATCTTAAAAATTTTATAATTTAGCATTGCCAACTAGAATTGAACCCATAACTTAGAGCTTCCAAATGAAAAGTCTTACCACTAAGCTAACACCTCAAAAACTATAATGGATATAATTTTTCTAGATTCCCCAATGGAGGATTCTAAATTACTCTTGGCTTCTTCAACCAATGTTGAAATTTTTACTTCTTCTATTGATGCAAAAATTTTTGTTAATTCATAAAACATAGATTTACAACCTAGCAAGTAAAAATTTGACACATTCCCATAATGATGTTGATGCAACTAAGACACCTAATTTTGTTCTTGCTGATGATATACATGAGTCATTGGTTGTTAATCTTACATCATGATATGTTTTGATTCAAATTTTTGATTACGATGTGATGAAAGAATATAACATTTAAGTCATTCACGAGAAGTATTATTCTCTCTCTCTCTTTTGCTTGTTAAGTTAGGCAATGCTTCAATGGTGCAATGTGCCCCAAATATAGGGTCATTTATACATAAGCATGTAATGCTAAACATTCTTAAGTGGACTCCAAATTTTGGTGTACATTCTAAAGAATATGTTTTAAAGTTCCATATTTTTGTGGAGTTATTTAATCTTTCATTGATTTTTTTAAAAATTGAGTAAGAAATTATTAACGTTTTTGGTTTTATTAAGCATATGAAATTTGTTTTTATAAAATTTGGTTTTTGTAAATGTTCTTTGTTGAAAACTTAAAATTGATTTCATACTTTTATGCATACTTTTACTGGGGCACTACAAAAAGTATTGATCATAGTAAATAAAAGCTTATAAAGTAAAATTTTCTCATTTAACAATAATATTTTTAACTTAAAGGTTAAAACTCATGTTGACAAGTAGGCTATAGCCAATGGTAAAGACTCTTATAATCAACCATCAATCATGATTGACAATATATTGGAAAATCCTTTTGCTATTCTAAGTTTTAGCATAGATATTGAAAGCCATGAAAATATTGCTACAATTAATTTTCTATCTTGAAGCATTATTTGTAAAGTAATATGTACCCTAACATTGAAAATTTTTTTCTCCTTATTAATTTTCTGGGTCTAACCCTTCCTCCCCTCCCCACTCCTCTCCCTACCCCACAAAAATAAGCAAACCATTTGAATCACGTATTGCTAGCGTTGGTATTTGACATGACACTATAGCATTATCCTCGTAACCTTATCCCACCAATATAAAAGGGTTTACACAAGGTTGCTTTTTGCTTTTCCCATCCACGTAGGGTCAGGTTCATTTAAGTCAAAAACTAAAGCAAGTTGTTAATCATCTACTAAGCTCATTGGACATTCTAATATAATAATTTGACAAAAGATCATTATGGTTCATGCTGTATTCCTAAAAGTAGATATCCGCTGAGAAACTTTACCCGTGGAGTCTCCACTTTAAGTAACATGCATTGCTCACTCACGGCACTTTACCCCTAGGATAGTGGGAGGAGCATATGCAAGTATTTACAGCAAACCGTCAAATTCCGTCATGGACAAATAGGTGCAATTACATTTCGACATGTTCATTCCACGCACGATTTTGAAATTCTGTTGTAGCCGTCGGTCACATGGACGCAGTTGACCAAATGCTTCGGCGCTCTGCAATCCTGCTAGTTGTGGCTTTATGCCCAAAATACAAGAATATAATAATAATAATAAAACTACTCGAACCTCTGGTACAGGGCACTTCAGTGTTTTGTTTATAGCAGAGGCCCCAGTATTCGTGTACAAGCGGCTGTAATTGCTTTCCTGTGTTGTGTTTTTTTTTTCCGCATTGATAGCATCTGATTTTCCCATCTTTGCTCTGTTTCCTACCTTTTCTCTGTGCATTTTAGGCTTGTCCGCAAATCCGCGAGTTTTGCGGCGCGAGCTTTGCGGTCCGCAATCGCGGCTGAATTTTCGAGAATTTTGGGTGACAGATATTTCGGTGCGTTGTTGTTGCTAGGGTTTGAATTGCGGTCGCGGTTTTAGAGTTCGAGGAGGCCTCGGCAGGGCTTCCGAACGGCTGGTCGTCGAGTAAATGTGGGAGGAAATCGAGCTTTGAGTTTGCAGCAATGGCCGACGGTGGTCGCCGCTATGGCCTGGCGCCTAAGCTCGGTAATTTAACCCGGCCGTACTCTTTTAGTTTGAAGTGTTTTTTCTTTTGGGAAAATTTGTGTCCTATGATTCGAGTTTAGTGACTTTCAAGTTGACCTCTGTTATTTTCCGTTGTTCTTTAGTATTAAGTGATGCAAACCCTTGTAATTTATGTTAGTTGGGAATTATTCATGTTTCGTATCCAACGAGCTCGGCGGATTGATGTTTGTTAAGTTATATACGAAGAGGCTTTAAAAGAATACCAAATTGATGTTTGTTAAGCTGTATGTGAAGAGGCTATAAAAGGTACTAGAGTTTCGAAGCACTTAACAGTTTTGAGCCAGTAAGGGTGCTAGTAAATGTTTGCTGAGTGTTTTTTAAAGAGATCTAATTTTGCTCTTAAATAATTGTAAAAGTTCACTAGTTTTCAGAAAAATTAGAGTTTTGGGTTAATAGAATACTTTTACTTTTCACTGTATGTTTGTACTGTCAGCTTCATGAACCTGTTAGTTCGTACAGTGATAGCCAAATTTAGTTGTTATTTCTTACTGGTAACTCGATATACACGCAAATAAATACGACAACTCAACTTGTATCATGTTTACTTTTATTCGCGAGAATTCCTGTAGTTAAATGCATTCCAATGTTACATTCTTTTTCCAGTGGATTCAACCCACGAGTGAATGGAAAACTCTATATGGGGTTTTAGAAAATATAGAAGAAAGAGAGCCAAAAATACGATGATACGAGGATGCAGGATTTTACAGTGATTACCCTACATTCAATTTATCGATTCTTAGGAGGTGTTTATTTCAAACTCCTGGATCCTCATGGCCTTCAAAGCACTATTTTTTATAGATTTGCAAGCAAACCCGATTAGCTGGCCGCAGGGATTGTGTTCACGTCAATAACGTTCTCCTTAAAGGAAGTAGGAAGATGTGACCTTTCAAGGTTATGATGCTTCCAAAATGTGCAACACTCTTTGTAAGATCAAAATTAATGTTGGTAATTTTGGAATAATGATTTAGTTTTCCATTGCTTTCCTCGTTTGAATTGTTGTCTGATCATGCTCTTTTGGAATTGGGATTTTAAAGAAATGAATTTAATTTGTGGTAGACATAAATTTGTGTCCAAATACCATTGGTCCCTGCAAGGATGAAGGACAGATGGCTTCTTGTCTCAAAGTTTTTGCCACTAAAAGGGCATATTTCATTTACATTAATGCTTTTTTGAAGGTATGGTTTAGTGAAGAGTTGACCTTGCTATAATTTGGAATAGGAGAGAAGCTTTTGGAGGAAGTTTAAATCTTCGGAGTTTAATGGTGTCTGCATCACTTTTACCTTCATTTTTGATATCATTATAAAGATATCGAAGATTGTTGCTGCTCCTCATAATCACAAATCTTGAAGATTGTTGCTGCTCCTCATAATTACAAATCCAAGTTTTTACTACTTTGATATTCTTACAAAATGCAGAGAAATTGATTACGATGGGATAATTCTTGAGATGATTTTTGTCATAAATGTATTTGGCTTTTAGGAACTTTCACCTACTCATTGTCATTATTCTAAAGAATTTTGACTGCAACCTTAACCCGCATTGCAAGATTTAACTGCTTATGTCTGCAGAGGCTTCAACCTTCATGTTCAATAGCATTATATACCATGTCTGAATGGAGGGAATGAAGTTTCCTAACTAATCGATCATGCTTCTAAAGAAAATAGCCCTGTCAATTCAGTAAAAAAATAGCTGCTTGAGTTTTGAAAAATGACATCATATACATTGGAACCATGCTTTAATAAGGTGAAGGTGATCTGCGTGCATAGGCATTTTGATTTCCATTCAGTGAGGAGTTGTTCTTGCTATTCAATGGCTTCTTTGCAATGCTCTTTGATTATCCAAACCCCAAAAAGACCTATATATTTGGATAGCAGTGAGCCAATTGCATACTGCTGGAAGGGACTAACTTTCTTTGCTCAGGAGATGAACATATTTATTACTTAGATATTATTTTTTGGAAATTGATATTCAGGCCATTTGCTTGAGCAAAAGGTGAAGAGCACCTCAAATAGTTTGATTGTTTTGTAGATTGCCAATGAACATAATGATGGTATTGGTATTGTCTCTGAATTGAGAGATCAGGGATTCACTATGTCCCAAAACAGGAACAATTCCTTTGAGCAGACCCTTTTCATATTTGTTATGAATGGTGATAGAAGACAACAGAAATTTTAGGAATCTAGTATGCAGGAAAACCAAATTTATCAAGGACAGTGTCATTAAACTTTATTGAGAGGTATCAGAAGCTTTGCCAATGTATAGTTTAAAAAGAACTATTAAGATCATTTTTGATGACAAGCAGAATGAAGGAATATGTCAACCTGCAACTAATAATTTTGATTTGTGCTTTAATTTTTTTTCTTTGATTTCAGACTCAACAGTCTTATTTGGTCATCAGTGGTTGTGTGGTGCTTATCAGCTATATTCCTTTTTTTTTTTTGGCTTTGAGTCCTATGGCTTAATTGTCTTTTCTAGATGGTAGTCTACTTTTCCCTTTTTTTGACCAAAAGATAATTTCATTTTTCCAACATTGATCTAATATAAGCGAAATTTAGGTCCCTCTGCACTTTTTTTAAACTAAAATTGCATAAAATTAGCTAGCATAGTTATTATGATGCCTAAGTCAGAAACTAAACTCACAACTTGTTAGTTGACAACCTAATGAGCTGCTTTTTGTGCTATCACCTTACAGGGAAACATGCATCTGATTCATGTACACCCGATTTAACTTTTTCTTCTTTTTGTTGGCTATTTTAACTCTCATGCTCTTATATTATCAGCATCATCATCATCTTAGCCTTGTCCCAACAAAACGAGGTCAGCTACATGAGTTATTTTCTACAATTCACATCTATGAAGAGCTAGATCTTTGTTTATTTGCAATTAACAGAAAGTGAATTTACATATTGCCATGGCCATTGTTATCCATGGGTTGTTAAAGTCTTGATGTTTGTACAACCCCTTGTTTTCTGGAGGGTCATTATTGTCATTGAAGAACTCTCCCATGAAGTTGCAAAGGTTGTGTGTGTCTTTGAGGAAGAGGGCATCCTGCTGCAAAAACCTTGTAACCTCCGCAATCTCAGTCGCCAATGCAAGAACCTTCTTTTTTCCTACGTAAAACTCTTTGTTGTTCTAGGTCCTTATTGTAGCAACACCAATGCTGGGTGTGGGAGGAAGGAAACTATCAAAAAATTGCTTCCATCATTTTTCCCTGAAGATTGTCTAGGCAAGGGACTTAGACCTTCCTTGGCATCTTGTGGCTCTTTTGACATTATGCATTGTTAATGGACTGATAGAACTTGCCCATTGCACTGCAAATCTAGTCTTGGGCTGATCTAAACACTTTATGGGCAAAGAGATTAGGATTGAGTGTACGTGCATCATTAAACAACACCCTATTTATCTCCTTCCACAGGCTCCAATACAATGCATTCCACATGGCTGCCATGTGGAGATTTTTATCCGAATTGAAGTTGGGACACATGTAATTCTTATGTCTACTGCCAGGCACATCTTTGAAAATTTCCAGTGATTCATGGGCCATGCACGCAAATGAACACTTATAGAATAGGTGGGCCATTAATTTGTCATCATTTTGACATAGGGTGCATTGCCATTGTCCTTGAAAGCCCCAGTGTTGCAATTTGTTTGAGGTTAAGATTGCTTTATGGGAAGCTATTTGGAGAAACATCTTGATCTTGGGTATGATTGGGTTGAAATTATGACTTGTAGGATGCAAGTACTAAATCTTAACCGGCAAGTAACACACAATTGATACAAGTATTTGACTGGCATTTGCTACTACATAGTTAATCTAAACCTGTGCTGGAATTGAAGTTCAAACTTATAACCTTTTGTTTGACAAGCTAATTAGTTACTGATGAGCTGTGGCCTATTGATATGGATATCTATTCTTGCAGAAATTATGATAGGAAATGACAAATTTATGTAAAATAATGCTATTTTACAATTCATTTCAGCAGCTGTGGTTGTTACTTTAGTCATACTTTGCCAGCAGGGATCATACCTATGAAATGCAGATCAAATCTTGATTCCTACAATCCATGGTTCCAAATTGATTGTTACGGTTTTTACTATAAGTATATATGTTTTTCAAAATTCTTAAAAATCTGATATGTTATTATGTTCTTTCATTATTATGATTATAGATTTTAGATGGTTATAGTTTACTAGCTTAGCTATATATTATAATATATATATCTATAATTTGGCTGAGAGAGTGTTTTCCCTTTATGAAAAATTGAATGGATTGATTATTAAAGATATTTGTAGAATACAGGATAAAATTTTTGGGAAATATCATTTAGCGGTGCATAATTGGGCCTTTTGAAGGTTACAGGAATGGGACCTGTATAGGGTTATAAAACTGAAACTGAATTTTTACTTACTGTTGCTTATTGGAATTGAACCTGTGACCTACCTGGGTTATGGACAAAATACAATTTAGTATTACATAATTGTGCCCTTTAATATGATTGGTTGTTTACCTCTTGGCCAAAATGATTTTGAGCAATCTGCAATATGATCTGTATTTCTGAAGTATACCACATATTATATATATATGGTTGATAATAATCCATTGTTATAAACTAACAATGTAGTTACTTATTCTCTAAAATCTTTTTTCATAGTTTTATAAAATTTGAAACAAACAGCCTTGAAAAATTAAACGCTTATGTTGAAATTTGAAGCAGTCTGGTAACACAAATAAATTTCTTGTGGAAAATTGTTTCTATTTGATTTTCTTGTGATCAGATCTTGGAATAATATTAACGGAGGCACAACATCGGTGGCTTCGTCCTGCGGAAGTCTGTGAGATTCTTCGGAATTACAAAAAATTTCAACTATCATCTGAGCCACCACATAAACCGACAGGTAGCACTAGCTCTGGTAAACAATGTTTATACTTTGTAATTTATCTATTTATTTCTTCTAACACATCTTTTAAATTTAGGCAGTAGTTGTGTGTGTAATCTTTTAATTCTTTAAAGATGGAGCAATCTATTTTTAAGACATTCATACAATTCCTGCTTCTTGAAATTTAAAGTAAAAATGATAAATGAGAAAACATTTGCTATTGAGAAGCACTGGCGATTACACTACGATGAACAATTTTAGAGAAAATTTTTAATTATTACAAAAAGAAACAGAGTTCTATGCAAGCTTTATTTTAATGGATGCATGCTAACTATATTGTATTTTTAGTAATGATATAGTTTATAACTAGATTTCCCTTGCCAGGTTAGTGTTTATTTCTCTTTTGTCTCATGGTATTCATTTTGGTCAAGTATTCAACATCTTTCAATTTCCTACTGATTTCTTGCAAAGGTTTGTATTATCTAGTGCAATATCTCATGCTTAACCAATGAGCATGGTCAATGTTTTATTAGTTAATCCTATAATATAGGCAAAACAATAAGAATTCAAAGTATCATGCTTACAACACTGATTCATTCTTAATCACAATTTGAATTGCACTTTACAACTCACATTCTTATTCTACCTTTTTATATGAATTATGATACCCTCTTTATGTTGCTTTAAGTACCCTAAAAAATTTGGTGGTTTCTTTTTTTCTAAATTCTAAGATTTTTTTTGCTAGTAATGGATAATTCCAGAAAGGAACTCCCTTTACATTTGTTGTGTTTATTGGAGAAACGGACTGATGCTGTTTTCTATTTTACCTGTGTTGTCAGATGGATCTCTCTTTTTGTTTGATCGGAAAGCATTACGCTATTTTCGTAAAGATGGGCTTAAATGGAGGAAGAAGAAAGATGGCAAAACTGTAAGAGAAGCACATGAGATACTCAAAGTAAGTGCATTTCTTTGGCATTATGTTTAGGTAGCTGAGTAATTTGATAACAGGCTTTGTGACTAGCTATTTATCTAACATTAACCTGAATGTACATTGTTACAATGGCCCCTCATTATGTATAGTATTCTCTAACTGTTATATTAAGGTTTGTTGATTTTTCCCCCTTTTTTGAAAAGATTTTTATATGCGTTACGTTTTTAGTTTAGAGTAGCCTTCATGTTGATTTTTCCAAATTGAGAATGGCGAAAGGAATAACTTTGTCGAAGAATCTATTGACATAGGTGCAATTATTTCTCAATAAGGTTTAGTACAAACTGAACATGCTAGTATCTTAATGGTAAGACTTGTCACATGTATCTTGTAGGTTATAGGTTTAATATTAGTAGGTTATACTAAAATATAACGAATTGGTGTGAAAAAGATTGCTCAATCTGAATTTTAATGCTTCAGTGTCAGAATCTAAAAGGAACAAAGGTTTAAAAGGAACATATAAGGAGCATAGGTATAACTTATTTAACCAAAAAATATTGTGCGAAAGTTATTGACAAACGTAGGATAGAAAAAACTGAAATTTCAGCCTGGGTATTAGTTTATTCTTGAAGGATCTTTGAAAATGAGAAATGGACACATTGTTCCTGATTTTCAAAATTTTTTATGCACTATGGAAAATATGTGCGAGCATACTGTCGTTCTGTGATTGCTGTTGTAATTCAAGAGGTAACTTGCAGGCTTAGACAATTCACATGTTGTTTGATGCCATAATATCATTCTTAGAAAAGCATTTGTGATTTTTGTTTAAATGTTTGAGCAACTAAGGATTATCTCTTCAAATCAAACTTCCCCCTGTTGCAAGTGCATTTGATTTTTTCCCTTTTAAAAGCTTTTAACTTGATGTTTCTTACCTGCCTTCCTTTTTGTAGTCAGGGAGTATTGATGTTCTTCACTGTTATTATGCACATGGCGAGGACAATGAACACTTTCAGCGTCGAAGTTATTGGATGCTTGAAGAGTATGCCTCTGGCCTATGCATTTGTTTTAGAAAATAAAGTTTCTCCTGAGTATTTTTGCTATCACCTTTTATTAGTTTCTAAATTCAAATCACAAAAATATTTTCAAGAAACAGAAAGTTTAAGAAGCTAAAATGCATATTTTTTATAGTAATTGATATTTATTTATGGCTTACGGAGTTGTAATATAAGAAGTAATTGTGCGTCACTTCTCAAACTCTCTAAAGAGCATCTAGACATGAAGTGATGCGTGTGGTAGTAATTGAACCTTGATAATATCATGGTTTGATTAAAATACCAAATAAAAGGAGGTGTTTTCTTTTTATCTTATGATTTTAAAGATGGTTTCTTGTGGAGTAGCAACAGGTTGAAATAACAGGTGTTGGATAGAATATTAAAAGGTTGAACGTAAATATCTTGAAAGCATGGTGATGATAATGATTATGATCTCACACTTTTTAAAATTTGATAATATGTTTTTAAAATGTTGATTTTTGGTTACTTACAAGTTTTACAGAACTAATTTTTTTCATAAACTTTGGTACAGGGGCTAATTATTCTGACAATTTGGAAAAGTACTAAAGGCTAGTAGGATGTCTGAGAAATCTGTGTAACCAGGGAAAAAAATTGTGTTCACATCAATACTATTAAGGAATTCTTTTTGCTTGTCTATGGAAAAAGCAGGAATGCTCATTTTCACACTGATTCTGTCTTGTTATCATCATCAACGATAAACAGGATGGGCAATTTTCTTGAGTCTCCCATTAGATGTGCTGGCTGTTTACTTTTATGCCCTTCTAAGTTACATAGGGTATCGTTATTGAATGTTAAATACAAACTTACATGAATCACTTTAATAGATGTTAGTGCTTCCCAGTACGTTCAGAATCACTTTAATCCCCTGTTGCCCATTAGCAAAAAACATGGTTAGACACGTATGACAATTTCTGAAAGGGGTTTACTCTTGACAATTTTTAGACCACAACAGACAACCAAATAAACACCCTTGCTAATTGTGTGCTTTTATATCATAGAATGATCAAATGTTCTGACCGTTTGTACAATCCTTGCCAATGAAAAAGCTTATAAAAAATATGAATATAGAAATGAGCCTGCATTTTGATTCCTGGCTTAGGGGTGCTGAGTGAAGAAGCCTTCATGCTTAGAACTAATCTGATTTAAAACTGAGTCCTTATGTTGTTGGTCCAGATGTTGTTCTTTCCCATAATGATGTCTCCGGCCCACTGATTTTAATGGCATCCCAACATTAATCGTACATAAGCAAAACATTTATCCAGCATAGACTTGGAAGACTGCTGTTTCGTTTGTATAGTATATTATTTATTAACTTATTATTATTTTAAATTTAATAAAGTCTTTTGATTGCTAACAATAGACCAAAATGAACCTGACCTTGGTTTGTTATTTGCAGCGATGATTATCATGGTTCATCTTTATCTTTTTGTTTTTCTGCTTACATTTAATTATTTGTTTGCAGACTTTTATTTCAAAATTATAAAATTTTCCTTTTTACATTGATCGCAGGCAGTTTGAACATATAGTTCTTGTGCATTACCGAGAAATTAAGGAGGTTAGTTCTTTTTATTTATACCCTTTAATGAATATCTATGGATTTATAATGCATGATGGATCATCTATAATTTAGTTGGTTTTTCATTTGTAAATGTTCCACTGGGGGCATATCATTCTGATTTAACTTCGTGTTTATTATTATGTTGTCTGTCTGAGTAGTTGAAATATTGTGTAGTATCTCGTTGTACTTCAAATCTTATTTTATGAATATAAAATTCTACTTTGTTTGTTCAAAAAAGAGTCTAGTGGGCTCTAGTTTTGTTATTGAATACTTTTGTTAAAAACGGGTAGAGGCTATGATCCTAGTTATTACTTTTTATTTGAGTATTAGGTATCTGGTGATGTAGTCTGGAAGTACAGCTGGCCCAATGATGTGTCCCGTGCATTGAGAATTTTGCTTTGTGAAATTCATATTTAAAGTTCTTGCATTCCATTGGCCTACTGTGTTGTTATTCTTGTTTTTTTGTTCCAAATAACTTTTGCGTGAATATGTTTAGCTAAATTACAATATATTACTTTTTGTTACCTGGCAATAATAGTCACCATAAATGATTAAACATTATTGACAATCTACAATCTCTTAAATATAATATATTTATGTATTGTATCTGTCAGCATGTTTTAATGAATGGTCAATATTCACGTTTATGTGATGTACATTGCAAATTTCCTAATATATCTACTGTGTTAACAACCATTTTCAGGGAAATAAAACTGGAACTTATCCTTCAACAAGTTCCCAGAGATCCATGCAGGTAGCCAATTCAACTGTAAATACAAGTCATGTATTATCAGGCCAGGCACGTGCAAATTCTCCCCTAGGACAAAAGTCCTATGCCTCCAGCCCAAGCATGTCTGAGTGGAATGGAACAAATCATTCTTCGGATTTTGAGGAAGTTGAATCTGGGGATGACATTGCTAATTCTGTTAACATTGAAACGGACTCTTCTTCCGTAGAGCATGGATGTAGTCAACTTCAGGAAAGCAACAGGGATTTGCCTATTGAGGCAAGTTTTCAGCAGTTGGAATTTGGAAAAGAGTTTGCAAACCTTTCAGCAGAAAATGAATCAGACTGTAGCAGTTATGCCTTGAACAAAATGTTGCCGGGACACTTTCCTTTGGGTGGTTTGGAAACAGTTCATAGAAATTTGTTTGAGCATGCCAGTGAGCCTCAAGTGACATTACCATATCAAGATTCCTACGTTCCTGAGTATTGTAAAAGAGAAGTGTTAAATTTGGCTGATAACTTGGGTAATGATTTGTTGCTTTATAAACTGTGGTAGAGATAGTGTATTGAACAGTGAAAGCTTTTCAGGTTAATTTGATGCCTTTTGTATCATGTCGATGCAGGCTTGCAACAAGACAGATTCTCTGGACATGTACAATTTCCCTCTGCAGTTACTTCAGAGGTACCAGGATGTGGTTATGTGAATATAGGAGGAAATGCGACCGAGTCAGGTGCTGATGTTATCACTAGTGGACAAGACATAAATTCATCTACTTGGACTGAGGTCCTGGAACTCTGCAAATCTCACATTCCAAATGCTGCAAGAGAGAGGAACACCACAAATGTAACATCTGCGACTCTTGATGATTTCCTTGGAAGACAAACACAGACAGGCATTACATTCCAGACTCTTAAAGATAATGAAGTAAGTATCAGGAATGATGCTGCTAGGAGTGCTTGTCTTCAGACTGCAGTAGGCCCAGGATCATCCGAGCAGGTTGAATTTTCAAATATTTAACTGTTCTTCTGAGTGTTTAAAAAAAAATTTAAAACTTGTCTGTTTGGATAACCTTCTCTTATTCTGAGCAAGTAAAAAGAAAATTTTCTATTTGGATAACTTAATTTATTATTTCTATATTTTTCCTTATTGAAAGAAACATATTCAGTCCAGTGTCACATGCAGTGATGTCGATTTCTTAGGTTTTATGTTTCATGTTTTGGCATATCAGTGGTGATCGACAAAGGTCTCTCAAGCAGTCATGTTATATTTATTTATTAAAATTTTCTGGTCATTGAGAAAGACTTTAAATGGTTAAAGGTAGCTACTTTGCTTACTAAAAAATGCAGGTAGTAAGTTTTATGCTTTTCAAAAACTTTCCAGTTTACTGTTATGTTGTTAGTGCTTTTGCAATTTCAGGTTTTTTTTTTAAATTTATTTGTGGCGATTGCATATCTCTTTTGCTATTGTGAAGGATATTTACCTACCGTGTATCTAGCTTGGTTCATTTTACTGTTATGTTATTCGTGCTTTTGCAACTTTAGTTCTTTTTTTAAAAAGAAAAATTTATTTGTTGCGATTGCATATCTGTTTTGCTATTGTGAAGGATATGTACTTACCATGTATCTAGCTTGTCTGAACCATTCCTTCCCTTTTGCTTGGGTCCTGGGTAAGGAGGGATTTGAACCCCCGACACCGTGGTTTGTAGCCAATGTTGCATTTTGACAATGCATGGAGCTATATATGGTAGGAAGTAGATTGATTGAATGTCTTTTCCTTATTTTTTTTTTCAAATTGATGCCATATTTTCTCGCTAAGCATTACCAATTCGCTTTTTATTTCTATACTCTTTATAACATTGGTTCATTTTGATTTTTTGTTGATTGCAGATTTCCCAATTTGTAGTCTGTCTTTATTTTTCATGAAAATTTAATCTGTCCAATACATCCTATGGGTCTTCAGACAATATACTTCTGTTTCAGTTTCATCATACTAATGAAGACAAGAATATAGAATGATTTGATTATAAACAGTCCATAATGTACAAATACTGGATGCAATAATGGGGAAGTTGTATGTTTTATAATACTTATTATTTGTGCACTAATTTTAATACATTGAAATATGGGAATGCAGTAAATTGAGTTTTAAAGTAATGATATCGTTGATAGAGAGTACTTATCCTTTCAAGAAGTGGGAAATGGTTACTGCTTGCTAAGAGCACATTAGTGTTATTTAAAAGTATATCGATTAAAGTATAACCTGTGGGCCACTGTAAAGTATATCAATTAAATGTGGGAAGAAAGGAAGGGCGTGTTTTAGAACTGTTTTTGCAAAAATTGTTATTTTTTATAGTGATATGTTTAAAAGGAACATTCATAATTGTGACGTGGGCTTCTGCATTCTTGTCAAAAAGCCCCTTGTTACGAAAATACTGTTGGAAGTGAGTAGGCCTTCGAAATTATGCCTTATTATTGAGAAGTAACATTTTCTTATCATTTTTTCATTTTTAAATAAAATTACATATTAAACAGTCAGAATTTAAATATCTGTATGCCAGGATCAGATTCAAGGATCAGACTATAGTTTGCTGAATGATTTTCAGGAAAGGATGTTGAATTTTAATGATGGTGAACAAGTTAGGGAGCCAGTTTCTCTGCAGAAATTTCAGGAAAGGAGACTTGAAGTGGAAAATAAAGTTAAACTTGAAAATGGTGACTCTGAAAATTTATCCAATGTTCAAATCAATAAGCAGAAATTGCAACACTGTAATAGTAGTTCTGATTTCCAAGAGAAATTGAAAAAGCTGGATAGTTTTAACCGTTGGATGAATGGAGAAATGGGTGTAGATTCTGATAAAGCTTTGTTTTCTGGGGATCCGGGAATGTATTGGGCTTCACTTGGTGATCAAAATGGAGTGGAAGAGATCCCAAACCTGACTCGTCACATGCAATTGGAGAATGATTTAATGGTACCGTCAGTTTCCCAAGTTCAACTTTACAGCATTCTAGAGTTTTCTCCTGATTGGGCATATACTCAGTCAAAGACGAAGGTAAACCAATATTTCTGCCCGTGTAGCTTTGCCATCGTCATAAAAAGTTATATTTTCAACATATAGTTCTCACTGTAATGTCAATGGCTGCAGGTTTTAATATATGGGATGTTTATGGGTGACCAGGATATCTATAAGCAAAAGTTCTCAGTGATGTTTGGAGAGCATGAAGTTTCAGCAGAGGTTTTAGGTCCTGGTATTCTTAGATGTTATACACCTCCTCATGCTCCTGGGACAGTGCCGTTTTATGTTACATGCAGCAATAGGGTAGCTTGCAGTGAGGTTCGTGAATTTCAGTATAAAGTGGCTCCCTTTCAAGAGCCACATTCATCCAAAGATATGGATGAAAATGTTATACAGGAGATACTACTAAAAATGAGATTTGCAAAGCTAATTAACCAAGATTTTGATAAAACAGTTGTATCTCTCAAGGAAAAAGGAGACCTTAATTTAAGACATAGTATCTCTTCACTTATCAGTGACTTTGGTGAGGAATGGAAAGAGCTAGAACATTCACTGAAGGAACAACAATTATGTTCTGAAAAAATTCAGGAAAGACTGACACAAAAACTGCTAAAGGACAAATTATATTACTGGCTTCTTTGGAAATCATATAATGGAGAAGGTCCAAATAGTTTGGATGATTGTGGTCAAGGGCTTATTCATTTAGCGGCTGCACTTGGTTATGACTGGGCTATGAGTCCAATTATATCATCTGGGGTAAATGTTAAT
Source organism: Gnetum montanum (assembly GCA_015680685.1). Classification (NCBI taxonomy): domain Eukaryota; kingdom Viridiplantae; phylum Streptophyta; class Gnetopsida; order Gnetales; family Gnetaceae; genus Gnetum; species Gnetum montanum. Next base: position 217,968 of record MNCI01023165.1, on the reverse strand, counting down.
TTTCGTGATTTGCGAGGCTGGACTGCTCTTCATTGGGCGGCATATTATGGAAGGTACCAAATTTTATTATTACATGTTTTAAATTTTTTTTCTAAGGCCTTTTTAGAGATAGGTAGATTCCTTTACATGCTGGAAGATAAAAAATGATATATGTCAAAAATTGTAAATACAAATATAACATCATTTTGTTCCGTTAAATTGTTAGACATTGTAAATGGTAAATTGATAATACCATTTTATTATTGATCAAAAAGGGTCCTGTCAATAGCAACATTAAGCATTGCTTGTTATCCTAGTACAGCATTTCATGTTTACAGAATTTCCAGAAAAGAATGAACTTAGGTAAAGCATGTGCAAAGATATTCTATTCCATATCATATTTTTGAAAAAATATTAAAAATTTAAAGATAAGAAGTTTCATAGTCTATTCGTTTGGAACGGTGAATTAAACCTTGTTATTTGGACAACAGAAACTAGCGTGGGGTGAGATAGTACCAATGACAGTTAATTAATCACAATAAATTACATTGCTTCTTCCGTAAACCCTATTTATTCTACAAAATTTACAACCATTTTCAAGAATTTGGGAAGCTGTCAAAGGACACCTTATCTCAGCTCCGTTTTAGGAATTTAGTATTTGTTTAGAATCATTTTCATAATAAGGAATTTGAAGAACTGGCTAAGGGCAGCTTACCTCAGCTTAGTTTTAGGATTTAATTACTGAACTCCAAGTTGCTAACCAATCATGGGCTAATGACTGATTCTGCATGGTTTTTGAACACTACGAAGCTTGCCTTATGCTAGTTGACTTCGTAGATGGTTTACTTCAAGCGTTCTAGTGTTAAGCTTTTTCTATAGCTAGAACAGTTCTGACCACATGTTGTTTGGAGGAGATTTCTTAGTTTCCTTTTACCTCCTTTTTTACAATTCATTTCTCATCACTTTTGTTTTTTTCACAAATTGGGCTTTTTTGGAATAATTAAGTCATATCTTTCTTTGTAATGGGATTTAGCACTTAGTTAAGATTAGTCTGTAACATGCTAATGCTAATACTGCCAGTTGATTGGCAAAATCTGTTCATGAGGCAGAAAATATATATTTACAGTGCCGATTACAGATATTCGTGGGGAACAACGCTTTTGTAATAAACATATCATTCTCCCGCTTCGTAACACATTTGGAAAAGAACATAGAAAAGGGACTTTCATTACGTCAAGCAACTAGCAAGTACATTATTGGGAGGGAGGGATGTAGAACTACTCCATGAGGTCCTGTGCAGAGGCTACTTCCCCATTCACATTATCACCATATGGAACAATTATATGAGTAGGAATAGGCTGGGAAGTGGGATAGTGGGGTTAAAGATCAACATTGGGTGTTAGAATATACTCCTAAGTTAATGTACAATCATTAGTTTCATAATTCCTTAAGACCATTTGTAACCACTCTTAATCAATCTGTAATGAAAAGGTGCGATTTGTGAGGCGGGAACAGTCACAATGTTTCCACGAAATGTTAACACCAGCATCAACATCAAAGTTACGAATGTGTGGAAAGTAAAAAGAGAGTACGTGAAGAACTGAACAAGAGTTAATGAATCAATAAAGATAAGAGCACCAAGAAATAATATATACCATTATGTATAAAGAAGCTGAAATAATTAGTAACTCAGAGATATGAAGCAGACATTATGAAACACAGAAGTTTGTAACAAGATCGAAAGCACCACAACCAAAAGGTTAAATAAGTGACTCGAAGCTACAAAGCAAGTGTTGCAGGAGTACAATCCCTATAGCATAGAATCCAGTTTTCTAAAGAGGAAGAGATGGTACAAGTTGTGCCATATGTAACCTAGTCCAATTTCTTAAATAAGATGAGAATGTCATCTGGAAGGTTATGATGGTTAAGAAAGACAAAGCCTTCCGAAAAAGTATTTCATAAAGCCTAATGAAAGCTAAGATGGTTAAGAAAGAAAAAGGCTTACAAAAAGTATTTTATAAAGCCCAGTGAAGCTAAGTCAGGAATGGCTTGGCAAAGTCAAGAAAATAAAAAGGAAGAGACTTATGAAGAAGCATTTTGTAAAAATGTCCAGAGAATCAAGATAGTAGCTTCTAAAGACGAGATAAGCTAAGTTCATAATGAAAGGGTCAATGTACAAGCAAGTCCGAAGGAGACTGCAAAGAATTACAAGCAAGTGGTTAAGAAGAATGATACATATCATTGAGAGTTACAAATTTTACAAGAAAGAATTACAAGCAAGTGGTTAAGAAGAATGATAGATATCATTGAGAGTTACAAATTTTACAAGATCCTTGGATAATTCGAGTTTCCAAGTGACGTAAAGCCAAACTCTAACACTGGGCAGCTCCTGCTTAAAAAGTGCTAATTGTTACAGAGGAGGGCTAGATTGATCTTTTTCTTTTCAAATTACAGAGGAGGTGGTCCACTTCCATCCTTATGCCATCACACTTGGCTGTAAGCACCACAACTTCCTCTTCTTTTTGCAAATCTTCCTACATTTGGTTAGCTACTCCCAGACATGGAATGGTTGTAGAAGTGATTTCAAAATCTTCACCCTGCTATTCAAGGAGTTTGGTGAGTGTCTTCTCAACTCAATCTGCTATGAGCTCCTTCCAGGCAGTCACCTGTATAGTGATTTGTTGGAAGCTGCTACTAAATCATCTTTGTCCTGCATTGGCTTATTTCAACATTATGTTTTCAATAGGACATACCTATAGCACCAAGAAAGGTTATCCTTTATTTCATGTAGGTATCATGATACATGTCGTGGGGAATGGCAGCTAGGTACTGGCCCGGTAAATCTGCTGTCATTTTATTTCAATCGGTCGTTGCCTCGTACCTTCTTTTCCCAGTACATTTTTCATAATTCATGTTTTGTTCAATATTCCAAACTGATGACACAGCAGTATCAGTCTGCAATAATTGTGAAGTCCATGTCTCTATGAAAATCCTCAATATGAAAACTGATGCCAAGGCGACATGAAGGTCTTTTGAGACTCTGCAGCATGACGGAGACTCTCTGAAAGCATGACAGAGCGTCCGGTCAGATAACTAGCACCAGGTAAGGCTAAGTGTACCTTACTGAGAAAATTTTTGCAGACTATCACAGAAGTCAGAAAAGTCAGAGCTAGCGCTGCCTATGCAATTAATATTATCACTTTAACCTTCGTATGATAATTAAAAAATTTGAATGTCATTAAATTAAAATTTTATTTCAGCATGACATTGTACAACTGTACAGATTTTTGAGGCAGGTTTATGTGGGTCTACCATAGATTCTGACTCATGACAGGGCATATGTTAGGTTGCTACCAGAGGTGCTGAAGATCGGGAAAAAATGCTTCATGTGGCTCTAGTATGAAGTTTTAAATTTGTCATTTGATGGGATATAGATATTCCAAAGTTTGTTTCCTTGCCTATTGCCTATTGGGCTTTCTATTTCTTTTGTGTTAATGTAGGAACTTCTGAATAAGGTTCAATTCTACCTCATCCTCCTTAGTCGTTGTTATCATCATCCTAGCCTTGTCCCAACAAAATGGAGTTGGCTACATGAGTTCTTTTTTGACACTTGTCTCTATGAAGAGCTTAGATATTTGTTGATTTGCAGTTTCTTCAAATCATCTTTAATTGTTTTTTCTCATATTTTTTTCAGTCTTCTTTTTGGTGGCTTTCCTGCAATAGTGATGTAGCAACTTTTTTTATAGGCTCATTGATTGATATTTTTTGCACGTCCAAACCATCTAAGCCACCATTCCTATAACTAATCTTGAATAATAGCCACTCCAAGTCTTCCTTTAATGTTTGTATTATGCAATTTATCTTTTTTGGTAACATTCAACATCCATCTGAACATTTGTATTTCTGATGCACTGATATGTTGTTTATGTCTCTTTTGTATTGCCCAACATTCAACATCATATAAAATAGCAAACCTGATTGCTATCCTGTAATTTACATTTCTGCCACACTGATTTATTTATTCACGCCTCTTTTGTACTGCCCAACATTCAATACCATATAAGATAGCAGACTTGATTGCTGTCATGTAAAATTTTTCCTTCAGTTTTATTGGTATTCTTTTATCACATAGAACACCGTTAGCCTATCTCCATTTTGACCATCTTGGCTCAATTCTATTTCTTATATTTTTATATCAGAGTATTGATCCTAGGTAGTGGAATTGTTTGCTGTGGGGCACTTTTTGGCCTTGAATTGTACTTTTATTAATCACTGTTTAAGCTGTTATTGAAATTACATTCCATATATTCTATCTTACTAATGTTATTTTTTAAAACTTTTGATTCTAGAGCATGTCTCTACTTCCCCATTTAAGAAGCAATATTTTCTTGAGTTGTAGCCACCAACACAATATCATTTACAAATAGCATACACTAAGGGATTTCAACTTGTATTTCCTATGTTAATTCATCCATAATAATGGCAAATAAGTATGGGCTACATGCAAACCCTTGATGTATACTTCATCCTCCTTAGTGATCTTGCTAATATCCAAGGTTACCTCTAATTGATTATGTAGCTCTACCTTTGTAGTGAAAATGTCTTGTCTATTTAATGGTCTACCTTTTCACCATGTGAATATCAAGATCCTCTAGATGAAGCATGATATAATTAAGGAGATACTACAGAATGGAAGTATATGAAAACAAACACGGTGAAACAGAGTGCCACGAAACTTTGATCAGCTGATCAACCAAGTTGGAATACATTTTGCATATTTCATGAAATGGCATCTTAAAGATGGAGAGAGGAATGTGGTTGAGTTTGGACATCTGAAGGATCTCAAAATGTTGTTCGATAACCAACATGTGTAGGTAATGTGAAGCATATGAGTTTGGTACATATGAAGAGGTTCTTCGTATCATCCATAAATTTCTGGAGAAGACAGTTTCCACTACTGGAAGCACAATTTCAACAAAGAGTAACTAACGAGGAATCCATTGAATGACCACTGGATTGCCTATAAGTTCTCATTTGGGTCTGTCTGCCGCCAATGCTCTTTCATTGAGCTTTGCAAGAGGCTAGAGCTTCAGATGCTTAAAACATTTCTTGTGTCGGTCCTCCAAGTCGTTGTATGACTGTAACTTATAACAGGACATTGGAATGGATTTCTCGTTAGCAACTTCTAATGAAACTCGCACTGGCTTGCTTTCTGTTGTCGGTTGTTATCGTAGCAAAGATTTCCTTTCTCCCACTAGATGCACTTGTCTTTCTTGCTACCACTAACTCTTCTTTTTTGCTCCCCTTTACGAGATATGCCTGTCGCAAAGACAAGGTAAATGAAGAAAGACTGACAAAGATCGTTCACTCATTTAGATATCAAAAAACAGCCTGCAATCGTTCAGGAGGCACTCAATGCATGCCAAAGCCTTCGCGATCACTCAAACTCACAATGCAAGTTACTTTGATGGATAGAAAATGAGAGAGGCATGTGCTTGTATAGTTTTTTGAAGAGACAAATTTAGGGTTAGTATTATGTTTGAGAGGTTGAAATCAGTACTAAGCATGTGTAAGATACTGTCATTTATTCCATTTCTTCACAAGAGTTACATTAATTTGCTTTTTACATCATGGAAATTTTTGGCGAGTAGCATCATTTACCTGCCGTTTACAGAGAGACCGTCAGCGTCTTTACAGGGAGACCATCAGCGTCTTTGCTACATTGCTAGTGCATGTGCTGACTCTCCGTGATTACTCAGATTGGTTGCACGTTGATTCACTACTACACACATTAATGAGCCTTTCAGTTTGTTGCGTGTATCGCTCCAGTGACAGGATTCCAACTGACAGCGAATAAAGATCAATATCTTCCATACCTTTTATTATCTCAATGCTGCCGATATTGTTGTCTGTCCTGATTTCAATGCCAATTATGATCTCAAGAAAGTTTCGTTTGCTGCCTTTTCCGAAATCCTCCTGGCCTCCATGCTTTTGTGTGGAAAACTATTCTGCGGAAGAACCTTTCCATGCTGTGACATTTCTTGGTGAAAAAGGCCATCTTCACTGGAACTCAACTACTGCAGAAGGATACTTTATCACTTTCCATTACAGTCTTTATAATGTGTTTTGTTGATGTCCACTTTTTTGGAATTGTGAAGAGCAAAAGGATGCATATGGATGATGTTCCGTATTTTAAAGGTTGCGTGTTATCAACTAAACTTGAGGATTCTGCCAGAACTCACTCGGTATGGTGTGCTTGTTGCCAAATAAAAAATGTACATCATTCCTTTGAAATGGTCTATGGAGAAATCAAAGTTTGTATATCCTTTGAAATGGTCTATGGAGAAATCAAAGTTTGTATGACCTTCACAAATATTGTGCAATAACTGTGAGAATAGCACATGCCACGAGGAAGCACAAGTGCACAACTAATGTAACCCAAAACCCAAATAGAAATTGTGAGCGAGGATGGATTATGGATAATAGATTTAAAAAAAGTTTAAAAAAACCTACACATTGATGCAAGTGAGGGTTGTATGCATGGATAGATTAATTTTTCATTGAATACATGTTGTATTTAGTCAATTTATTGTTATTGTTCGAGATTTCTTAGACATGCTAGAAATATAACCAAATGATTTTTTTCATATTTGTTTCAGAGAGCGAACAATATCTTCTCTTATTGCTCTGAAGGCAAATCCAGGGGCATTGACAGATCCAACACATGAATTTCCTTCTGGTCGCACATCTGCAGACTTAGCTGCTAGCAAGGGAAACAAGGGCATTGCCGGTTACTTGGCAGAATCCTCATTGACTAGTCACCTATCGTCATTAACATTGAATGAAAATATTATGGGGTCTGTTGTCGCGACACTTGCTGCTGAAAAAGCTGTGGAAACTGTATCAGAGCGCAATGTTGTGCAAAGTGATGGAGGTAGAGAAGACCAGTTATCCTTGAAAGATTCACTTGCAGCAGTCAGAAATGCTGCGCAAGCAGCAGCACGTATTCAAGCATCCTTTCGAATGCATTCTTTCCGAAGACGGCAGGCAATTGAGTGCGTGGAAGCTAAACAGGAATTCACTGAAAGGCAAACACTTTCACGGTTTTCAAAAGCATCAAAATCAGGAAGTCATGAAGAGCCTCTTCATGCAGCAGCAACACACATACAAAGAAAATTCCGTGGATGGAAAGGTCGGAAAGAGTTTTTACTTACAAGACAACGGATAGTCAAGATCCAGGTGTGTGTGTTTTCATTAGTTTTATGTATACAGCATAAACGCGTTCATGTTTTCTTAATTTCAAATAACCTTTGTATGATTGTGTGTGGCATTGTCTGTTTCCTTTGATTTTATTGGGATTCTTTTATCATATAGGCCACCAGCTTATCTCCATTTTGACCATCCTGCCTCAATACTATTTCTTATATTTTTATCACTTTCACTGTATAATTGGAGCATTAATCCTAGCTAGTGGAACGGTTTGCAGTGAGGGACTTTTGGCCTTGAATTGTCACTTCTATTTAGCCAATGCTTATGCTGTTACTGAAATTGCATTCTATATATTCAGATTTTTAAGTCTTTTGATTCTAAAGCGTATCTCCACATGTTTTGTGTTGATTCATGCTACATCTTTTGGCGATTTTTCATTCTTAATATCTTAAGGATTTGCTTAATGCAATTATGATGATGTATGCATCACTCAACTTGTCGAATTTGTCTATAGTAATGCTTGTTGCCAGGACGTTACCCAACACATGCTTGTTTAGCGATGATACTTTTTTATTTGAAAAAAATATTGGTCGAGTTTCAGAGTATTTAAGTATCCAGACATTTTCAACCATGGATCAGGCTCAGATGTATTGTTTTACGGTTATTAAGTTCTTCTTCTAAGGTGTTTTTATTTTCCTCTTATTTCATACAGGCACATTTTCGAGGACACCAGGTCAGAAAGAAGTACAGACTTGTTTGGTCAGTTGGAATCGTAGAAAAAGCTATTTTACGATGGAGGCGTAAAGGAACTGGATTACGAGGTTTTCGATCTGAGGATATTGAGTCAAGTCAAAACATTAAAAGACCAGAAATAGATGATTATGAATATTTACGTGCTGCAAGAAAGCAGACAGAGGCAGGAGTGGAAAAAGCTCTGGCAAGGGTTCAGTCAATGGTACAATATCCAGATGCAAGAGATCAGTATCGGCGCTTATTGGCAATTTATAAAGAATCTAAGGTATTTGAAGTCTTTGCATTATTTTTAACAATCATCTGATGCGTCTTAATTTTGCATACTGTTATAAACATACCAATTTTCAAGGCTTATTATTCAAATTTTTTTCGCAGTTTTTGTAATTGGAAGGTTTTAGGTAGAAATGAAGTATACCACAATTATTATCCCACTACACGGGATTACGCTGTTTCCACCTGTTTTAGCAGCACATACCGAATATAAAATTTAGCCAGGCTATAAAAATGGCCTTTGGTACCACTACTGCCTACATCCTTTTCCCGTAAGCCCAGCTCAAACGGCTAGTTGAAATAAGCTTGTTATGGGAATGACAACTCTAAATAATACATGTTTTTAGCAGGAAACAGAAGGCATTTTCTGATTGCGAAAACCAAATTTTGACAACTAAGTACAGCAATCTACGTTGCATTTATATCACAGGTTTAGTTTTGGCGTTTGAGTAGGAAGCTATATTGTAGATTGCATTTTGCCGTTTCCATAGGAATTGACATTTTGCAGCTTGATGCTTGACAGAAATTCATCAAAGTTCTGTTATGCCCCAGGATGGCAAAAAAGTGTAACTTGAAACCTTTATGTGTTGATAATGAGATAACTACTATTATTAACAAGCCCGACAACATATCACGATGTTGAATATGCGGCAGATCATTTTTTGTAGTTGTGTAGATAGAAACAGTATTTTACATGTCCGGAAATTGAAAGGCTTTTATTTTAATAAAAATTGGTTGCCCAACATTTGACTTTGTTAATGAATATTGTGAAATGACGATGCTAAATTTATTGAGTATTAGCTTAAAGTTTGCTGAATTAATATATTGACTTGGTGTGCTTTTGAATCGCAGGCTGACATTGAGAGCAATATGCTCGACTCTTAGGTAACAAGTTCAGAAAATTTTAGCAGGGAAGATTATTCCATGTCCATGAAGAAATAATGTAATATTATATAGCTGTTTCTTTTAAAAACGTTCGTATTCCCAAGGAAGGGATTTGTGAGCGTGCCTTCTGGAATATGGGAAAACCACTAATATATGAATATCCAAAAGCTCTGGCCTTCTTTCCAAAGATGATGATATGAAGATTTTGGTTTTTATTGTAGATAAAATGCAGGATGTCAATATTGTGGCTGGGAGGGTGAATGAACAGTAGTTGGAATGATCTAGGAAATTCGTAGGGTACACACTAATAGCCAATTTGTTCAGTTCATTTTTGTGTATAGAATTATTTAAGCTATGATTGTTCAAATGGGTTGGTGATGGTATGGTTTCGCTAACATGAATCAAACATGTATAATTCACATTGTGCTGCTTTGCAATATGTTATTTCACCAATTCCAGAATTGTTCTTGCATCACTTAATGCATGGCTTCATCTAGAATCGGGATTGCGTGCATTCTTATTTAACACTGAATTTCGCTTTTAATAAAGTAAAATTTTTTGCTTGTTTTGAATACCGAGAATAACAGTTTTCTTCATTTGTATTGATTTTGCTTGATGGAAACTACCCAAAATGGGGACCAGTTATGTGCAATATCCTTGCCAAATTGAAAGTATTAAGCATTGTGTCTACGGGTATTTATTGTCTTTTAGTTTTTTCAGAGAGATATACGTAATCAGAGGTCAGCATCTCGTTTCCTTGAACAATGTCGTACATCCTTCGAACTTCATGTTAACTGGATTGCAAAATTTCAAACGTGTTAACATAATGTTTTAAGCCTATGTTATCATATCTTCCTACCTTATCCCGCTATAGTAGGGTGGGTTACCTGAGTTTTTCTCTGCCCTTTACCTCTATGAAAACCTAGATATTTGTTTATTTGCAATTTTTTTAAAATTATTTTTAATAGTTGTTTTTATGTGACTTTTTTGGAAGCTAAAGACCTTTTTTTATAGGTTTGTTATCTCCTCTTTTTCATTGCCTTGTAAAATCCCTTTAATTTTATTAGGATTTTCTATCCCATAGAATGCAATTATCTTATTTTCATTAATATCATCTTGCTTCCATTCTAATTTTTATTATCTTATTTTCATTAATATCATCTTGCTTCCATCCTAATTTTTATATCTTCATCATTTTCACTATGATTGGAGTATTAATGTTAGGTAGATGAATGGTTTGCAAAGAGCAACTTTTTAGACTAGCAAAAGAACAAGAATAAAAATGTAAGGAGCTTTAAATTCTTAGATATATAACTTGAAGTTTCATGAATGGTTTGCAAAGAGCAACTTTTTAGACTAGCAAAAGAACAAGAATAAAAATGTAAGGAGCTTTAAATTCTTAGATATATAACTTGAAGTTTCATCCCAATGCCTTTATTGCCTTTATTTCATCTATGTTGGGTGATTGTTTAGATATGAAGTAGGAATTTGATGTTTATTTTTTCTCTCTCTTTTTTAATGTTTTTTAATGTTTGCATTAATTATGGGTAGATATTTATTTTTGCAAGTTTGACGAATCTATAAATAGAGGTGCACTTTGCTATCATGAGAACACGTGCCCTACAAAGTGGGATCCTTTATTGCAGGTGAGGATGTGATGATAATTTACTACTATCAATCATAGATTGGTATTGTTGAAAAATATTTTGTCCATACTGTCATAGGAGAGCCTATTGTAATGCCAAATAATATTTCATTCATAACAAAACTAATTTTATTACCCTTCTATGCTTGAGCTTTATAATTTTATTGGATGTATTTTACCTATGTATGCCACATCTTTTTATCTCTATTAAATAATTTTGTATATAGGAACATGGAGTATTTGGTAAGGGCATACATCTTTCTTTATGAGAATAAAAAAGATTGTCTTGACCACATTATAGATATATATTATATAAATATATAACTAAACTAGTAGTCTAACACTATAGTCTTTGAATGCATGTAACAATGATTACTATGATTTGTGGTCTAAATAATGCTATTGTGTTTGAATGTATATTTTTACTATGCTCTAAGTGATGTGTGACTTGTGAATGGTACATTTCAACATATCTTTTGGAATTGAACCTATGACTTTTAACATTACCTGCATGCAACCAGTGTGCACAAATAATTGACATACAAAGATGCTTATATGTAGTAGCCACAAGACAAGAAGACACCGCAAACCATACGCCACATATTTTAACTAAGTTAACAATGTCTCTCTAATTGTTGATGTTTATTGTATTGGTTTAAAAGTGACAAATTATGTTATATAATGTTGGTATTTTTATAATCTTCTTGTTCTAGGAGTTAATAAAACATGAATTTTAAAATTTTTGATTTACCTAACTTTATTAGAATAATAGTATAAGTATTGTATCTCACAAGGATTATTTTGTATGGTCAAGGGAAAAAACTACAAAGAATATATCTAGTTTAAGCTTTACCCAAAATAAGAGCATTGTGCTTTTTTGGTTTTCTTTTTTTTCACTAATTCTCATTGATGAGATGCAACTATGCAAAACTAGGATTATTAAGAAAATAAGAATAAGGTATTAGCCTAGTGGTAACTTTTAATTTTGGTGGGTTGTGCTAAGTTATAAAATTCTAATTTGACAAAGCCCCCTCTATATTTACAAAGGGGGATATAGTACAACTTAAATCAAAAGGAAAAGTCTATATACAATTGACTTCTATAGGAGAATTGTTCTAAATAGATGATAATTAAATATGACTATAGATATAATATTAAAATGGATGGGAAAGAATATTGGAAGACACCAAAATAAATCAAATAGGAAAGCACATATTAGAATAGATACAAGGCTTTGATATCATTTTAAACAAGATTCAAAAGTTTGGTTAACCTCAAACTTTGCCTATGAAAACAGAAGGAAGATATTCATCAGATCTATTGTTAATCTTTAAAAATGTATTAAGAGTCTCTACACTACTAGCAATGAAGTGTGAACTTAATGGTAAAAGTTCTCATATAAAAAGTCTATTTAAAAAAAAAAGGTTAGACATAAAAATTTCTTGTAACAATAAAGCTTGGAGAAAGAAATACATGAAGCTATTCAAATCAAAGAAGTTTTCATCTCTAAGTGGTATTACCAATCAAATGTCTTTTGTTAATACTATGTAAATATTTTGAATCCAATTTTGGTGGTGGTTCACACACTATCAAGTCAATCACCCTGCAGCAAAAGAGAAAATTTCCTTAAAAGAGTATAATAAAACATGGTGTAAATTATACATTAAACTTCACCAAATTTTTGGGAGCTTTGGGTGCAAAGGTGTGATGCTTCTTCAACACAGGTGTTGGCATTTTAGATCCATTAAGATCCATTGGAATCATTGTAATTATCTTATTGCACTGATCCTTGATGCAGTTATTTTTGTACAAGGTTATGGACAACAAAATGAATGCTTCAATAGAATTTCTAACGTGCTCGCAAAATCTTTGGGCCATACTATGTGTTCTTGAAAATAAGATGTGTGTTATGATCACATACTAGAGGAATGGGAAGTCAACAAGCCTTGAAAAAGTTTTAGAATTTAAAGAAACTGAAATTTACCGAGTTAATTGGCATGTTAGACCAAGAATATTACATAAAACTGAGAAAAACAAAAGAAGAAAAAACTATTTTTCAGTCATAAACTACAATTCATGATGTCTCCAGTTGTGGTCTCTCATCCGGAAACGAGATGAAAACCAGAAAAACAGATACACATGGCTTTTTCCGAAAATGGTTCATGCATTAGTTTACATTTTAAGATAAAAAAATATTTTGAATGCAGTGAAAACAACTTCGTCGTTCCATCATCATAACCTTGTCCCAACCAACCAAAATGTCACAGTAAAACTGCAACAGCATAACCTTGTCCCAACAAACCCAAGAAAATGCAGCAGTAAAAATGCAGCAGCAAAAACATTAACCTTGTCCCAACAAACCCAAGAAAATGCAGCAGTAAAAATGCAGCAGCAAAAACATTATCGATATTTAAATTATTGTCCAAAATAATGTTATCCAAATAGCTTACATTAAATTATTGTGGTCCAAAATAATGTTTATCCAAATAGCCCGCATTAACACGAGACCTTGGCAAGACTCAGAAATCCTTACATGGCACAAACAACATAGCTCAAATGAGACGGTATGAAGCAATCAAACAATGGATAAAATTTGACCTACAGTAGCCAAAAAAGACAGAGGACTAAGATCATATCCTCAATTTCCATGCTAACGATAGGAGTCCGGGCGTTTAGGTTTGCTTTGAACCACAACTTCAATCATCTCCATGACAGCAGGAGTCAGCAAAGGAATTACGTCCAATGCTTTCATATTCTCTTGAATCTGACATATTGAATAGATAGTTGTTAAAACAATATAATAAAACATTCTAAAACTCTTCGTGACAGAAGGCATTATAAATTGTTTCTTGTAATTTCTCCCTTAAGCCTGTATTATGAAGACCAAATAAAGCTGAAAACCAGTTACACATTGAGCAGTTTACCTGGTGAAGTTTGGTTGCACCAGTGATGACAGTGCTAACATTTGGATTTGATGCACACCAAGCAATTGCAAGCTGTGATAAAGGTACACCTAAACTCTCTGCAATAGGTTCGAGTCCTTCAACTTTTTTTAGCACGTCATCAACCAATGACCTATTAGCCAAACTCTGCACACACAAGAAATGTCCAACCATATCTTACAATAATAGGTAAGTCACAAATCTTTTGACATACGTGAAAGTAGCAGTAGCATAGTTTTGGATAGCATCATATTCATACGATATCTTAATAAGACAAAGTACCATGTATGAAGAATTTGTTTTGCTCGCTAAAATGGGTTGTTACATTGTGGCAATCAGTCACAGTTTTAGCAAGTATATGTAGCATAGAAAGAAGATCAATCCCATATAAAGTGTTACCCAGGATGCAAGGATGGAAGAGTTGTTTGAAAACTGAAAACATACCATGAAATTAATCTGGGAACCATATTCACAAAACATTCAGCGCCCTTATTTTAAAGGAAAAGGGTTAAAAAAACAAAAACCTTAAACCCCAAATCATGTCAGCATCAAAACACTCTGTACCACTTTCTCTACCACTTTCATTTGATGATAGTGTTGCTTTTAGTAAAAGACTCACTGACTAGTATTTTATTACTAATATTTGTACTACACACAAGTCACCGATGTTCCTTTAATTATATTGTCCGACTAAGGCTATTAATTTGTGAAAGGAAAATAACATATATTACGCAAGAACATGTTTAAAATATCGTATAAGGCACCATGATATGTATTTGTAAAAAGAAGATTTTGAAAAGAAGATTCCCATGATAGATATTTTAAACCAGATTGATTTTAAATAAAACAAAAGTTAACCATTTAATAATAGAATGAAGGAGTCAAATTCTAGGATTTCTCTAATACATGGGAGAAATATTAAAGAAACGGCCATCATTAACATATCCGATTTTGGAATAGTAGGTCTTCTGCGGTTTTATTCATCTTTGAATCAGTAGTGTGATGGTGACAGGGATCTCAATCTCAAAATCATTATCATCTAATCATTTATAAATCTAGCAAACGCAGTATATACACTTCAAGTCAATTCAACAAGATGAATAAACAACTATAAAATAATATAAATATCCATTTTATGCTTTCAGATGACTTTTACCTTGTAATTCTCTAAGGCAAATCGACTGTCTGAAGGAATGTTCCGTCCAATATACTTTCCTGTTAAAACTCCAGAAGCAAGAGGACTCCACGTAGTCAAACCAATCCCATAGTTATTGTATAGAGGTTGATAATCGACTTCAACCTGAATATCATAAGAGTATTGTTAATTTGTAAAATAGTCAAATCACAAAAAGCATACTTTTTTAGGGCTAGGATTCCATGAAAATCCCATAGACACTATTTACAAGACAGACACAGATGAGGGAAAGAGGTTTAGTTCTCAGCAAGTCAGTTCAGTAAGTATTTGCCCGTTTCATGGGCTTCAGAAAAAAGGTAATATTCAGTCTAAAGGAGCAATTTCAGGCTTCGTTTGTAAATGAGTTTCTGTTCCTAATATGGATTGGGGTTTATGGGACTTCCCATTGCTTTGTTGGGTTTTCAATAAAGTGTTTTTTTTTTCAAATAAATGAAGCTTTGCTTCAGGACAATGTCAAATTTACATGTTTGGTAATGTGGCATGTAATATTGGACTTTCCTTCAGGTGGTTTGGTCGTCATTTGGTACACGCCCAAATAGTGTTTCTTCTGTATAGCCAGGAAAAATAGAAACCTAAGCAAAAACGATTGTCTATTAGGTATCCTTCTTGTTCCAAGTTACATTGATCATTTGTAAGATCTGCTTCAGAATGCTGTGATAAATAAGTCTAAAGATTTGTGGGGAGATGGCTCTGCAGCTGCTCAATCCCCGACTCTTTGGGGTCAATTTGAGGCACTCTCTAAAATACTTGATGCTGCTTTACAGGTTCAGCCACTTCAAACTATTTCAGTTATAACTTTAAGGGTAAACCTGGGGCTCAGGCTCCAAATATTGGCTAGTATTCACGATTAATTGATAAGAAGCTTACAAATTTGCAACTTGAGTTTAGCTGTAGGGATTCACTACAACAAAGTCATGCGGAAGCCTCACATTTCATTGCTCTAGGAGGATTTTGTTGGAAATATAGGCTATACATTAGGGTAGCTATAAAAAATAAATTAATTTTCCAAGTGCTTGTTAACCTTATAAAATATTTTCTTGAAAATCAAAATTAGGGGCAGTAAATTGAAGAGACATGCCCTTCCAAAATAGAATCGGAAGTACCTAATAGCGGACGTACTCAATTCTGGCCTCAAATACTATTTCAAAATGGTGTCTTTCATATTTCTAGGACAAATTAAGTTGGCCCCATGATGTGCCATTTGAGGCATTTGAGCACCCAACTTGGAATGAGTCATTTGAATATCCACTCAATGTTTCTTTTACTGTTACAGATGCCTCCTTGGTGGCTTTGAGGCGAATCTGGGTTCACAGGATATCAACATGGAAACGTCTATCTCTATTGATGATTCCAATTATGCGCATGGTGGCTTGAATCCTAAAGCTGCTTTGAAAGATAAACATGCATCTTTGTGTAGTTGTTTGTAGTAATGCAACTTTGTTCCTAAAGCTTGGGCTGTCGGTTTTTCCCTTGGTGTCGTCTATGATTGTTGTGATTTCTTTTTCTTTTCACTGTGCTTTTGGGTTATGTCTGTTTTGTAAGGGCTTCTTGATCAAAGTGACTTTGCTTGGTTGTTGATATCATGTATCACTCAGCTGGAGTTTCCAGTTTATATGGTGTTTACAAATAGTTGTATGGTTGTTTATATTAATGACCGTACCCTAGCCACTATAGAATCAGGTTTTCTATAAATTCAAATAGAAAATTGCATATTATAATCATTGAAAAAATACAAATTTCACATTGATGGAAATTTAAGAAATTTGACAGGAACAGAGAATTCAAACCGGACAACTGCTATCTCAAAACTCAAGTGTGCTGTGAAACCATTAATTACAGACATGGAAATACAGCTTCAAGGGCACATAAAATTTTTTAGAAAATGATTAATGTCATACCCATACAATTTCAAAGAACCACAACCGGTTTAAAATAATGAAACTGCCAAGCAAGTTGAAATTTTCAACACACCCTTCAAAGTGATTTTTCTTAAAAAAATCAAATTAAGCACTCCGTTCCTTTGAAAACATGAATGAGATGAGAAATGCAACTTCAAGAGCACGTTGAATTTTTAAAAATGATAAATTTGGTATAAGAACGCTAAATCGTAAAGCTCTTTAAGATATCTGGGAAAAATACAAGTCATGAATTACAGTCACAATAACAATAATAATAATAATAAACGATGCTAACTTGACTGCATTTCAGCTACAGTTACCAACATGGTTGGGCATTAAAGAGATTATATAAAAAATACATGACAGTATGATTAGAAAATACAAGTGTGAATGCAGCTCTGACTCTCTAGAAATCACAAGTTTGGTGACATGACACCGATCATCAATTCTACTAACAGTTAGCAGTTGTTACTTCACTGGGTTTGAAAGAAAGTGCTACTCGGAAAAGCAACTAAAACTCAAAATGCATATTAACGACCTTAGAAATGGTAAATTTACTATCATAATCTTAATTCATAAGGCCCTGGCTTAGGTTAACTCTCTCAAATTTGCCAAACATTTAAAAAATTACACTAACAAGCAAGCACAATGTCAACAGCCCCTAAAATTCCATTTGAATTCAGAGATCTGAGACCTTAAAAACCTGACAACTGTCCAAACGAGAAAGAAAGAGCTTCTGGATAATCAATAAATTAGGCTAATCCAAAAAATTACAACCCAACAAACTTTCATTACGAACATTTAATTTGGCATCAACCCACAGAGTGTTTAAAATTGCAGTGATTGGCTAAAGTGCCTAGCCGCTACCTAAATGTTGGACCGACAAGAGGCCCAATTACTTTTTCAAAATAGTTTTTTAATAGTATATAAACCATTACTAATATAATAAAAAATAAACAAGAAAACACGTTAACCTTTAACTTATTAGATAATATTTAAAAAAGGGTGAAATTTATATTTTTTATTATTTCTATATTAACATAAAGAAATATAAAAAAATTCTTATTTTACACCTACAGACTTGCTACTGAGTATTCGCCGTCGACTAACCAACCCGTATCCTCCATGAAACCACCCAACCTGCCCCACCGATGCACTAATTTTTCGACATTTTAAACATTAAAACCGCATGATCCCGAACTCTAAAAATGTAACACCAATAGACACATACAAATTCAAATGTCCCTAAAGTTTTAGATTTAAACTTAGCAAATCCATATGTTGAAACCCTATGCCAGACCGCCCAAATTCACGGAGTAAATAATAAAATGATCATATAAAAAATGGCGTTTTGGATATTGAAGAACTTAGTTTAACAAACAAACAAAAAAACCCTCAAACTTCCATTAAACCAATGGATAGGGCATCGACATACAGAACCCTGAACATTCACAAAAGCACATTTCAGACACTAAAAGCTTTTATGCCTACAAATTTTTTCTTTGATCTCAGCAATTTCAGATGTTAAAGCCCCATCTCAAACAAACCAGTACAGAAAAGAATGAATAAAAGAAAAACCAGAGTTTCTGGGTATCAAAGAACTTAGATTACCAAACGAACAGCACCCACAATATACATCATCAAAACTAACGATTTTGGCATCATCAAACTATAAAACTCCAAAACCAGAACTAAAAACAGTACCCACAAATGTACACCAAAACCAACTATTTTGGCATCAAACTACAGAACTCCAGAACCAGAACTAAGAACAATACCAACAAATATACATCAAAACTAATAATTCTAGCATCAAACTCCAAAACTTCAAAAACCCCAACAAACCTTGTGCCGATTGAAGAGATTGTACTCAGGCTGCTCGCAGCAGGGTCCAACGAGATCCAGGCGCTTGGCAATCTCCGAAGCCTCAGTGATCTGCTGGGAGGTCCACTCAGAGGTTCCCCAGTAGAAAGCCCAGCCCTGATCAATGACATAATTCATGGCCCTCACAGTCTCCTCAATTGGGGTAGCAGTATCCGGCCGGTGACAAAGAAGAACGTCAACATAATCCATATCCAGCCTCTTCAAAGAAGCTTTGGTGCCCTCAATAATGTGCTTTCTTGACAGTCCCTTGTCATTAGGGCCAGGGCCTCCCCAGAAAAGCTTAGTGGAGATCACAATATCTGAGCGTTTCCAACCCAGTTCTCTGATGGCCTGCCCCATAATCTCCTCAGCTCTGCCATTGGCATAGACCTCAGCATTGTCAAAGAAATTCACTCCATGATCTCTGCAGCATTGCAGCAGCTTCTTGGCCTCCTTCACATCCACCTGGTTCCCAAAGGTCACCCAGGCTCCGTAGGACAGAACGCTCACTTTCAGCCCTGTTCTGCCCAGGTTCCTGTACTGCATTGTTGCAGGTGCTGGCATGTTTGTGGAAAGATTGAGATTACTAGGAATTCTGCAGTTCTGGGTTCAGGGATCCACAGAGAGCTGTAGCAGGACAGAGAATTGTAATAGAAGGTGCTAGGATTTGAATTCTTTGACAATGATAGATATAGAAGTTTCTTTGGCTCGGTACCGCACCTTATGTCGGTGCCTTTACACCTGGACATAACACAAGCAGACACAACTGTGCAGATTTTTTTTCGTTTTCTGTTTTCTCTTTCTTCCTTTACTTTTATCTAACGTTCGGTAACGTCTGTACCAGTGAAATTTTCACGGTCATGTTCTTAGTAGACAAAAAGGATCGAATAGAAAGTGAAATAACTGTAACGTGTTTGTCGTTGAAATGATGGGTTTGAGTCTGGCTATAGTTACGTGGTTGTTGAAATGATGAGTTTGATGTTGGTCCCTATATCCAGGAGGTTAGTTAGTGGTAAAGATTTTTAGTGTAAGATAAGATTAATAACAAGATAACACTGTTGACATACGGGTCATCATTATTAATTTTTGATAAATCTTATCTTTATACAAGTTATAGTTTTCTATCTCTAATCCTTTTGATATTTTAAGTTTAAACATAGTTGTTAAAAAGTGATGTAAATATTGTTATAACTGTAATCCTTTTGCTATTTTAAGTTTAAACATAGTTGTTAAAAAGTGATGTAAATATTGTTATAACTGGAGCATTTTTCCATACTAACAATGAATTTTTTGCAAGGTTGTATACTTAAGCAAAAAATCATAAAATTGGAAAAGTTTTTTTTTTTTTTTTCATTTTTTAAAAATCTGGATTCTAATTTTTTTTGGCTCTTGAAGAGGTTAGGCTTTCACTCATTCAGGTTCCAGCTTAAGTTTAAGAAGGTTAAGCTTTCATTCATGTACTAACCTTCCATAACCTGCCTAAGAAAATGAAGATTAAGAAAATGAAGATTAAGATCAACATAATGATTCTTTTAAGGCCAAGAAGATCCTTTTTAGTCTCTGATAGATTTATGTGGTGTCGAGATTAAAAAAAAAAAAGATTACATCACGTGCCATTTTTCCCCCCACTGTTTTCAAAGGACGTGAATGCCACGGAAGAGTTACCAATAATGTGAAGCATGTGCCATGTTGAATGGACTTTCAAGGGCGTTGAATTATTAAATTGACTCGTATTAATATCAGAAGATTCCTTCCATGGCATTATTAGAAGTCCTATAATTCTTGGATTCTCTTTGGCCGGATGATTACTACATGTGCATCGCCAGATTTGCCAGCCCCGTATCCTGAATTCCTAATGCAACTTTATGCTCTTTTATGATATGTTTAACTGGTTGTGCAAATTAACTGTCTTTGTTCATTGCATACGATACAACACCCAACGTCCAATCTGTGTGTACTGACGTGGTTGATATAGATGCAGTGGTCACGTCAAATGTAAAAAAGATAGGAACAAACTTAGACATGTGGCCATGTCAAATGTTAAAAAGAAGTTACAGTGATCATGCCAAATATTTAAAAAGATAAGGTTAGGCATGTGGTGACGTCAAATGTTAAAAAGATAACGTCAAACTTAAGCATTTGATAATTTCAAGTAGGGTGTGAATTTGATATCCAACGTTGCCTGCCATAAAATTTTTTCAATATCTATTTTGCATATTAAATTTTAAAAAAAATTTAGAATCTAGATTTTAAAAAAATGAAAGAAAAAGCTTTTCCAATTTTATGATTGTATACAACCTTGCAAAAAATTCATTGTTAGCATGGAAAAACACTCCACTTATAACAATATTTACATCACCTTGTAACAACTATGTTTAAACTTAAAATAGCAAAAGGATTAGAGATAGAGAACTATGACTTGTTTTGGTCGAGAGGCCAATACATCTGGGGCAATGGGGGGAGGGGGAGTGTATTTTGTCACACTCCATGGCACTTGCCATGTAACATCCCACAATGGAGAAAAGCACGATGGGATAATGTAAAGTCATTTTGATTTTGGTTTTCAATATAAATATTAATTCTCAATGAATTAATTTGAGATTTTATTAATTTGTAAAATATATAAGATTCTCTCGGCCAAATAATATATATATATTATAAATATATAGTTAAACTAGTATAATTCATAGATTAAAATTCTCTAAATCTTTAATTATGAATTTTCAAGTAAAATCTCTAAATCTCTTCTAAAGTGAAATCTTTTTTCAGCCTAAATGTTATCAAATTTCATCAAAGTTTGAGCAAATTTTTCTATTTAAGTATAATTTTAATGACTTATGCAACACTATACTTGTTATCAAAATCAAATCAAGAGATATTTATGTTTCTACCAAAACTATATACAGGTAATACACAAAAAAGAAGTACTTGCTTGACATGAAAAAGAAACTATTTCTTAGTCAAATTGTTTAAAATGCCCTTGGTTCTATTCAAAGACGAAAACTACAATGGCCTATTAGCAAAAAAATTGCAAAACTTACATAAGAAAATTGTGCATAAGTAGATTTTAATTATATTACAGGTTGATTGATTTCTATAGGACTAACAAAAGGAGTTAGGGCATTATGTTCAATCTAGCTTTACTCTTCTTGTTTGTGGATAAATCATGTAGGCATCGATTTTGTAACAACTCTATGCAATGGGGGAATAAATACTTGGATTAACATATTGTTTTATATGCTTTGTTAAACTTTCCATATGAAACTTATTCTCAATTTTTCTCAACAAAGCCAATAAGAGAATTTGAAGTGGATGCCACTAGTTAAACTTCTCACAAAGCAAATATAGTCTATGATTTCACTTCTTACTTTCCTATGTAATAATATCTAAACTAACAATGTTAATAATGTTTAGGAAAAATCTTACATATCATTATCCCAAGATTTATATTACTTTCTAGGTTTTTTATAACTTGCATTTAAATGTTTTAAAAGTATTTTAAATTCAAAAGAGGAGAAAACTTGCAAAACATATTACAAATTCACACCACGAGTACAAGCTTTTGGACATGTGGATAATTATATGTTTGTGAATTGGAAATACACTTAAGTTTCCATTCAAATCAATTTTTACTTTTCGAACAAACCCAACTGTAATATAAAGCTAGGTTGGAATTTGATGGCGATACATTAAATTTTTATTTTTAACACACAAAAGCTTTTCTCTATAGCGAAAGAAATAAATATTTCCTATCCTCTTTGCAAGTGTTCAAAGTATTATTTTTTTTAAAACAATTTCAATTATTTCCTATCCTCTTTGCAAGTGTTCAGCTTATTATTATTTTTTTAAAGAAGATTGATGCTTAGAATATGTTTCAAAGTTAGCATGAAAGGTGTTAGTATTGGGATTCGAAGTAGTACCTCTACAGTGCGAAGTGTGTGACCCTATAAACTAAGCTACAACTATTGCTCAAGTAGTGAGTTTATTATCTTCTATTTTAGAGAATTTTTCTTGCCTTGGGATATGCAAGTTATAAGTGTATGTCATGAATTAGCATAAGGCTTTTACTTCTAAAGGTAATAAAACACATTCACATAATAACATTGATTAAGGTATTTGCATCTTCACCATTAACTCATTGAGAAGAAATTTTTTTTGCACTCTTTCAATATCTTTTCAAAGTTTAGCATTGAGTCCAAGTCCTCAAATAACACATCCATACAATATGGTAAGATAGATGATAGTCTTAAAAATTGGTTTTCTAACCTTCCAAGTCTAAAGGCCTAAATCCTTGTACTTATTTTTGAAAGTATACAAAGCCTTGAAACCTCTTGCTATTTTTTACTTGATGCACTTTTCCCACATGTAATTGTTTATATAAATGAGTGCAAAATATTTAAAAGTATCTACTATTTACATTTTGGTACCTCCAAAATGGAAGTTATACTAGTTATTTTTTGTATACGAGATCATCAATTTGGATTTATCTTCATTTACTTGAAGACCAGATGAATGACATTAATTTTCTAAAATCTTGAACATATTTTATGTACCTTCTCTAGTAGTGGAAATCAATGTAGCATCATTTACATATAAAAGAAAATTCATTGCTTGGGATCCAATTTTGATAGCATGACTATCTTGCTTATTTTACAACCATTCCTACGTTTGATCAATAAAGATACCAAAGAGAGTTGGAGAAAGTGGACAACTTTGCTTAACTCTAATTTTACTTTGGAACTGAAATTTTTTCTTTGAATTGTTGTTTATACTTTCAATAAGTACTTTTTCATACAATCTTTGAGTTGCTGTAATCAAATCTGAAGGNCTTTTGCAAAATCAATAAAATAAATAAAATTTTTTTTATTAGGCATTTTTGTAGACTCCATACAATGTCTAAGAGTAACTAAGTGATCAATAGTAGAGTGATTTATCTAAAACTTGCTTGACATCTTCCTTTGACCTGGTTACCTTCAGTTCAAGAACTGATGATCTTTTTTAGCAGAGTGCCCAACAACTTACCAAAAATATTACTCATAATGATCATTTGATAATTGTTCAAATTATTTTTATCCCTCTTTTTATATTACAATATAACTTTACTAATTTTCCAATGTTGATTTAATCCTTAATTCATTGCTAAATTTACTTTATGTTGAATTTCTTTATGAATAACAAATCCTATCCACTTTAATAATTTACATATAAACCATTTGAATCTATATTTTTGCTAGATGCTAGCTTTTTAATACCCTGTGACTTCCTTAAGAGTAAATTGGAGAGGTGCTTGTTGTACAATAGTAGTAGAATTATCATCTTGTCCCGTAAACAAATTATTATAAAATGAACAAAAATCTTAAAAAGAAAAATTAAATGATGAAGAGGTTTTATGACAAAAACATTGCCAAAATTTTCTAGGTTCCTTTTTAATTATGTAAGCAAAGTATTTTTGCTGTTCCTTTATAAATTTCCTTCTCTTTATTCTAATCAAGCATCGATATGTCTTAACTAAACTTTGTTTATGACTCTTATTTGTATTCTTAATATTTTGCCTAGCCTACATGCAATCTTCATCAAACCAAGTCTTCTGAACATCTTGTTGTGAATGAATAACTTGTTTAGGTGCTGTAAGAAAAATTTGTTCAAGCTCCTTATGTCATTTTTCAAAAGCCCATTTATTATGTATAGCATTCATATATTTTTCCTTGACTATTGGGGTGAGTTTATACTAATTTTTTCTTCTTCTTATTTTTTGTTGTTTTAGAAACAATAGGAATTTGTAACAAAAACTCAACATGATGATGACAAGACTTTACTAAGTCTTTTTCAACTTTCAACCCCTTAATAAAATCAATATCTTCATAGGGACATAAAAGCAAATCAATGCAAGAGTTACCTTGAGGTCATGTGAAAGTAAATGGTGAAGATTGAGGAATTCTAGTGATGAGACATGAAATTGCTCATGTTGCTGGCGGTCGCATTAAGGCACCCATGATAAGGCACCCACATTATATCATGGGTCGCGATATCACGTATGCGATATATCATGGGCCGCGATATATCATGGGCCGCGATATCGCGTATGCCATATATCATGGGCCACGATATCGCAGTCAACCGCAATTTCTATAAATAAGAGGCGGCTCTCCCTCATTTGCATCCCAGTTTTAGAGTAGCGAAGCTCTGGCAGTTTGATCCCTCCAGAGTTAGATTTTTTCCCGTGTCTGCCCATAGTGTGGTGAATGTGATTGTACGGTGTCTTTATTCGAGTGTGCCGTACTTGGACACGCNGAGTACGACTTGATTATGAGCATTTAAGTGTGACTGCTTGGTAGCCCAGTGGTGTAGCTAGGATCTAAGCTTGGTAACCTAGTGGCGTATTTTGGGTCTATGCTTGGTAACCCAGTGGTGTATTTTGGGTCTATGCTTGGTAATCCCAGTGGCGTACCTAGGCCTACGCTTGGTAGTCCCAGTGGTAGTCGTGCACGAAGTCCAAGATGTGTACAGTTGATCAAGGAATCGGTTGCTCGTCGCACTTAAGCTAGATTAGATTTTCTTACCCTTTTCCTCCTAGTTAGCTTAGTTAATATTATTTTTCACTGCCATTAGGAGTAGCGTTAGAATTAGAACACATCATACACCTCATCTAGACTAAACCATACGTGACATATGCAAAACTAGTCTAGGTGGGAAGACAACGAACTACGACCTAAGGCTAACTATCTAGGTGCCAAAACTAGTCCATCTACGACGTTCAACCGGATCGCGCGTGCGATGCTCGTTTCGTATGGTTGAGTGTAGGGGTACCTCGCCACTCATCATTGGCGCCGTTGCCAGGGATGGTGCTAGTTATCTAGATTAGTTATATCATACAAGGTCGCTGTATAGAACTTAACGATATATCTCTTAAAAAGAAGAAATTATAAAAATTCACATAAATTCACACACGACAATGCCTCTCCTATAAGATGATAATAACACCACACTTAGTGAGGAAGTTCATTGGAGAACCAATGAGTTATATGACGATGAAGGTTGGAGTATACAACCTGAAGTGGGAGTTTCCTATAAGAATGAACAAAAACAACGTCATCATAATACACGAAAGCATAACTTACCTGATGACGATGAAGCCCCACTGGCCACTACAAGCTACACGCAAATACAAGAGGCTGTTTGAATCTCATGTAGGCATCGTAAAGAGAGTTGACTACCCAGGCTTGATTTAAGTAACTTTCCCAAATTTTCAGGAGGCTATGACTTAGATCCGCATCAACATTTACTAGCCTTCTACGATGCCTGCACATGGAATAACATTGATAACAGTTGGCAAAAACTGAAGCTCTTTCCTATGACACTCGTTGACCAAGC
>MNCI01023165.1:167517-182701 GCA_015680685.1 Gnetum montanum | reverse complement strand
GCTTCTCTAGTTTCAGTAAAGTGAAAAAAAAGAGAAAAAGAAAAAGGAAGTGCCATAAAACAAAAATCACTCCTCCCTTGCACTAAACACCAAGTGATTGTACGCCTTGTTGTTAGGATACTCTCATAGTTGTTTATCATGGGATGAAACAATGCGATGTCATTGATTAGAGGAATGGACTTGGTCCTGATCTTGGAACGATGGGTTAATGACATATTAATCATGCTTTACACGCAGGATTCATTGTGCCCTGGGTTAGTTACCTCATGTCCCAATCTCTACGATCCCTCCTCTACTTCATCTCATCTCACTGTTTGTGTAATTGTAGCTCATGTCCCATGTAGCATAGAATTTTCATCCCATTCTGGTGATATTTACATGTGTGTGTTTTGTGGAGTTAGTGCGGATTACATTTAACCCTTCTAGTGCCCACGGACATCATCCAATATATTAGGCTACTAAAAATTATGAAAAATAAAACTTATTTCAAAACTTCTTACATCTAAAAAATTTGCAATTGGTATTAGAGTAAGGTTCATATAAAAATATATTTTAATAGAAGAAGATAGAACTACAATAAAAGAAATTTAATTCCTCAATGCAAATTCTATAATAAGAGAAGACACACATATGAAGACTATTGGAAAGAATAGGATGTAAAATCTACCTTCAACAATAGATGAAGAGAGAAGAAAATGCAAACAAAAAGAAAGGTACCAATGCTGAAGGAAAACATGAACAAGGTGACCATTCTTATTTGAAGGTTGTTAGTGTAATTAATCAAGATATATGAATTATTGACAGTTGGTGCTCTAATCACATGACTTCCTACAAGGAATATCTTCTCAACTACAGACCACAAAGGATTGACAATATCAAGATTAGTGATGAGCGGCTAGGTATCCCTACGCCCAACCATACGAATCACGAGTGTTCACACGTGACTCGGTCGAAATTCGTAGACTGTAAGCACTTAACATACACAAGACTTCTAACCAGTGAAACCTTGGGTTAGACTGATCGTTGTCATCCTAATCTCACTTATGAAGCTCTGTTTATGTTAGTTAAGTGAGACTAAGGCTAATGATTTTTATATCTTTTTAATTATCTTTTTGATGACTAATCATTTTGGAAAATGAGGATAGAATATTAATTAATCTAAAGTTATCTTAATCTAAATCTTAACTATTCCTAACATAAGTATCCGGTCCCATCTTCCGAGCATGTTCTGAGCATCTCCTAACACTTCTGGGTCACCAGACATTAAGCGTCACTGGGCTTACCAAGCGTTTGGATTACATTTGAGATGGTCGTACTTATGCCTTTAACGAACTATGAATGAACAATAACAATTGAAATTATAATAATGAAAACTTAAATAATCAACAAGTAACTAATAAAGCATAAACAAGTAATTAATAAATCATAAACATATTAAACTATTAAATGCATGAAATAACTAAGTCCAAATGCTACAAGGTATGCTTGAACAGTTTGTCTTTATTGCCGTCACGCCAATGGGCTCAGATACATCAACGCTCGAATAAAGATCTGATCACTTTTCGTACACCTGCTACGGGCACTTGGAAAATATTCTATCTCTTGCGGGAGGAAACTGCAAGAGCTTCACTACAACTACTCAAAAAGATGCCTAAATGAGGCGGAAGGCCCTCATATTTATAGGTTGGGAAGGATGGCTGTGTAAATAGGGCCACATTGATGTAGGGTGGCTACGTCAATGCGGCCGTGTATACGCGTCCCAGTCGACGCATTGACGTTTTAACACTTCATCATACCCCCATGACTGAGCAAAAACTCGTCCTCGAGTTACTTTACAATTTGGAAGGTATGGATTCTTATTTACAACACACATAACTTAAACACATAAATGACACACACATGACACAACATGAATTTACCAAGTGCCCGAGTTACAGAGGGGGACAAACTACAAAAATGGCGGTGTTCAGAGATAAAATTGAACACCTCGTTGGTCCTGGAGCCTCTACTGTGTAGGATGATGCAGAAAATTGCTGGAGAAGATCACACTATCCCTGGGGGCAGTGGTTTTGAAGGTCCTTCTCCAGCCTCTGGCCCATGCGTTGGTGGCAGAATGGATGTCGGTAACCCCGCAGCAGCTGCAACTTCTAGAGATAGTCGGAAAGCCTCCAAGAGAGCCCTCATTTTTTATTCTTTACTTCTAGGGTCGTTCATAGTCTAGGTGGCTTCTCCAATGTGTGCTGGAACTGGAACTTCCCAAGGGTAAGGCAGCGCCAGGATGACTTCTTTTAAATTGACAAACCAGGTAGCGAACTGCTTGCGTTTGATATCGAACGCTTGGATTGATGCCTGCAGTTGCTGGTAGTCACTCATTCTTTGGGCTAGGTCCTCTGCGATGGTACGTTGGCCTTCAAAGCTTGTGCAGAGGACCTCAAGTTCCGTGTTTACTGTTGCCAGCTTTTGTTTTGTTGCCTTGTGTGCCTGGAACTCACCCTTGTATAGGGAATATGAGGCGACCACTTGTTTTTCTAACTCTAATTGCAGTCTCCCAGTTGTAAGCATAGCCAGGTTTGCATAGCGAAGGTTGGCCAACTCTAGGTATTCTGTCATTTCCTCGATTTGTAGCTCCTTTAGGCGAATTTTTGCTTTGTTGTAGGCGTTCAATCCATCGAAGATGGAGTGCCATACATCGTCTCCCTCTCGGAGCTGCTGGAGCACTTGGTTCATCTGGGCTTTGTGCTTCTTGTTTACCTCCTTCTGCAATCCCACTTGGTCCCTGTAATGATTTTTAACTTTTTTGAATTTTAGGGCCTTGTTCTTCCAAGTGGTAATTTCAATTGCAGACTTCTGTCGCAATGCCCGAACCTCCTCTATTGACAGATTTCTATTTTCAGCTGCCAACCTTTTTATGTCTACGTTCACCCTAGCTAGCTCCTCTTGCTGTTGGTGGATGAAATCTTTCATGTGCTCATTCTCTGCACCAACATTATGTAGGTGATGAACTGTTGTGGTCAGCTACATCTTCTCTTCGAGAATCTCTACCAAGTCCTTCTCTAAGTGCGCTCGAGCGTCTGCTATGGACTTGTTGAGGATCACCATCTCCCTTTCATCCTCAACAACCTGAAGTTTAAGCTGAAGCTGTTGAAAAGTTTCATCTCTGGTGATTTCGCGACTGAGGATGGCTAGATCGGCAAGCTGGGCTCTAAATTGGGTGACCTCCATTGCCAAGCGCTGATAAGCAACTTAAGCAGCTTCTAGTTGCTCTTCCAAAACAAGGCTCTTGCCCCTTGCTGAGAGCAGCTCCGACTGGGTCGTAGTGATGTTGTCCGGAAGGTCGAAGACATCCGGAATCGGTTGCCCAGTTTCCACCAGTTGATCCAAAAATTCTTCATGTTAGGCTGCATCAATCTTGCTACGTGAAGTTCTGGTAGACACATGTACATCTTGTAGTCAATGGATGTTTGGTACAGGAGCTGCCGGTGCATTGAGAACCGTAGTAATTGTATCAGCAACCACTTCGGTCATAACTTCTTGTCCCTTATGCTGCATCACCAGGATCGTTGCCCCCTCACCATCTTCCAAGCGTACCGAGAAAGTAGCAACATTCCTTGAGATTTTAGGGAATAACTGCTGGGTTGCATTTGATACATCTCGGATGCTTGGATTTGTTCTGGTTGGAATGGGTGCTCGGGCAATGGAAAATATCAGCCCTGCCCTTTCAAGGAAGCTAACTGATTGAGCCACTTGTTCCAGGTGGCTCATGGTAGGGTGATAGACCAAAGGGTCTTCTCCTCCACCAGTCTTGCCGGATGGCTCTTATTGACTCAAGAGCATTTCACGGATCTCGCGGATGTATTTTGCTATGGTGTGCGAGCTCGGCTGCATTATTTGTGCAGGTGGTGGAGGTAGTTGTTGCTCTTCCTCTGTCTGTGTGGTGGTAGGAGTTTTGTCTTTCATCATCTCTCACCATGAGGTAGTTGGGGCGCGCTAGATTATGTCGTTAGAATATCATGCTATCCCTGCCTGTTTGCATAACTTTCAGATTAGGCAGGGAAAGGGGAGAGCTTGTCTTGCACATTTGTTCTCTGTGAACTTCTTTTCAATCTCCAAAAACAATAGCTGTGGAAGACTCATGGGAAATTTCTCACTCAAGGCGACACACGCACAAGTGGAGAAGGCTATGATTTTGCTGGGTCTTACCGTTGGATTCAAATGATAAGACGCTATCTTGGAGTATACTCTCTCCGCCGTGGTCAAGGAGCCGAATTCCTTGCACTTTACCCCATAGCACCATTGGATCCATTGTGCCTTCACCTCTAGATTAGCCTTCTTAGGAATTTTTGCCACATCTGCCCTAATTTCGGGCAACCTCAGAGCTTGTGATATTGCTTCCGAAGAGTAAGAGACATAAATGTCTTTGATTCTTACTCTTGACCCTAGTTGCCAATTCGTCTAGAAAAGATAGGTTTCTCCTAAGTACCACTCATCACTGGTTGTGATGATTGGCCACATCGGAGAGTTCTGCAATTGGAGTCTCACATCTTCTGGAGCGTTCTCAAGGAATGGTCTAAAATTTAACTCTTGGAGGACCATTCGTTGCATCTCGTGTGGCATGATAGCATCAAGGAAAGCTTGGGTCAGGGTGATCTCAAGCCGTAGTGCTATCCCAGGAGTCTCATCCTTGAGTGATTGCTCGTCGGGAATCTCCTCTTCGGGAATCTGGCGAACAGATTCCACGTCAGGTCCTTTGCGGAAGGGCCCAGTGACATGAGAGCCCTCTGCATACTCTAGGGGTTGCACACCTCATCTCCTTTCCGTACGTGGACGCTTGTCCCTTGGTTGTGATGATCCTTCGTCCCTTGGGTGCCTCGGTTTGGGTGCCATCTGCAATCAAACATAACCATCTGTTAGACCGTTCATAAGTAGTTTGAGATGGTCCATATATACTTTCTCAATTTGACCAAGTTATGTTAATGGCATAGGCACACCGTTAAGTTTCCCGAAGCGTTAAGTTAGCGGTTAGGGCCAAATTTTTGTAATTAACAAATTAATTAATTAATTAATTAATCACACAATAGCACCACCCCCCACGACTGAGAGCATACCTCCTTTTACGTAAAAAGAGCAAGGACAGGTTGATGCGGACATGCGATGGAATGTAGGAGCGTTGGGAAGCGTTAGGCAGAAAAAACGGTAAAAACTCCCCTCAATTTGGACTCCAAATGATGAAAAATGAAGAAGTGCGGCAGGGTATAAATAGGGGTTGGGCGCTGCATCGACATGACCATGTATACGCAGGCACTGCATATACGGGGCCCCGTATATGCAGCACTGTTCACCCGTGGACCAACATTGGCCAACCCAAAAAAATACCCGAAATGAAAAATTTGGAAACCCAAATTGAGGCGATTGAAGCATGGAAAAGGCTTGCTCATGGCTAAGGAAAGGAGAAAGGGAATTGAGCATGAAAAAGAGACAAAATTGGAGAACGGGGGCCAAAAAGAACTCATGCGAGGATGAAATCAAACGATGGGACACAGAAAACAATCAACCAAGAAATCCAAAGGGTTGGAGGCTTAACAGGAAAAATCAGAAATATGCAGGATGGTCCTCCCCGGAGTAGGCAACAACCTTTGTAGCCCTTGCATACCCTCAACACCAGGGTCTGCAGGCCTGGGTGTCGATAAGTGGTGTTGACCTGTGAAGACTCCAAATGAAAAGAACCTGCTAAGGCATGAGAGACCTACAAAAAACACGACAAACACACGAAACATAAAAAGGGTAGTTAGGTGAGTACGGAGAGAAGCAGGAATAGAGGGAGAGGAGAGAATGGAAATTCCGAGTGTCGACCACATGAAACACTGTGTGAGAGTGTGGTTAAGTGATCCGGTAGAACCTTTCTTGAGGGTAGACCCAAAACCATCCGCAAACAGAGACCTCGCAACAATAGACGAAGTCCCGACCATTCCCCAAGGAAACGAGAATGATCCCACAGAGAGCCACCACTCTAGGAAACGTGAGAAGAAGGAAGTGAGACGGGACAAAGTTCAAGGGGACCAAAAAGGTCCCATAACCAGTGCGTGTGGCCTATGAGAGGCGGTCTAAGGGGTGTGCTTTGAATTCCCATAGCGATTCATTTTTATTTTCTTTTGTGCAGGGGAACCACACCATGCGAAGACCCATGCGTGTTTGCATGCATTCGACCAAGGGGTGTGCTTTGAATCCTTAGTTTATTTTTTATTTTTTATTTTTTTATTTTTGTGTTGTTTCCTTTTTCGCTTTTTTTTTCTTTTGAATTTTTTTAGTGAGGACCACACCATGCAAGGTCGAACTGCCCAAAAGCTTCCATGGAGAGAGACTTGGAGTGGTAGGAAATCCGTAAGGACACACTAGCAACCCAGGGAATAGAACAGAACAATGAATAAAGCATTCCCCTTGAAGTCACACCCGATACAAACTAGTGGGCCATCCCTTAGTCGGGGAACTACACAAGTCACACATTCATTAAAATGTTTGTTAAGTGAAAGGGTTGCATGTTTGTGACAAAAGTAAAACCAGGGAATGGTGAATGGGTGGATGACGTGGACTCACTGCCGAGTTTATGAAGTAAAAACGATGTACAATCCAAGGACAACCATGCAATGGCGGGAACCAGATAATGAGGAAGACTATTACAGTACCCATTGTAACGAAAATCGACCGTGCCAAACAAGATGATGACAAAATGTAAACAAAAAAACATGAAAAATGTAAAACAGAAAGTGTAAAACAAAAAAGTTTAAAACAAAAAAAAAGTGGAAAACAAAAAAGTGTAAAACAAAAAAGTGTAAAACAAAAAAAAAGTGGAAAACAAAAAAGTGTAAAACCAAAAAAGTGTAAAATGATGAGGGGTGCAGTGAAATGGATAAGCAAGGATGAGGGTCTCCCCCATGATTGGGTGGAAAGGAGGAGACATGAAAGATGGAGCGTGGATGACTGGTTGATGACAAGGTGGTGACATTGGTTGTGTGGAGCTCATGGAAAGGTTTGAGTTGTTGGTGGGATCCCCAAGTTTGTGGATGAGCAAGGCCCCAGATGGAAAGGTTTCGAAGACAAGATAAGGTCCTTACCATAGTGTCTAAAACTTTGTCAGTTGGGATACATGTGAGGGATTCCAATACAGTACCTTGTCTCCACATCGAAATGTGACCTTCCGAATCCTAAGATCATGTCATTTCTTGTTATAGGCCTTGTGGGTTTCATTTGAAAATAGGGCCACTAATTAGTTCTCGTCTAGCACACTTAAATTGATTAATCGTTCTCGTTGTGCTAGTGGTAGGTCAAGACTAAGGTCACAGGTGGTGGATAGTGTTTGGAGTTCTGCTTGGATTGGAAGTGTTGGCAACTTTCTGTACACTAACTCATAGGGAGAGTACCCTACAGGAAGTTTTTGAGTGGAGCGATAGGCCCATAGGGCATCGTTGAGCTTGGTACTCCAATCCCTCCTATATTTGCTAATTGTTTGTGTAAGGATCTTGGTGATTTTCCTATTTGTGACTTCGGCCTGCCTGTTGGCTTGGGGGTGATAAGGTGTTGTGAATTTATGTGTTACCCTTAAGCGTTGCATGAGTTTTCGAAAAGTGACCCCCATGAAGTGAGTCCCATTGTTAGAAATGAGTGCACATGGCACTCCAAACCTGGTTACGATTTGTTGCTGGACAAATCGGGGGGCGATGTTAGAAGAACAGTTAGTGACAGCTGTCGCTTCTACCTACTTTGTACAGTAGTCCACCGCCACGATGATGTATGCCTTTCCATTTGACAAGGGGGTGATGGACCCCATGAAGTCGATACCCCAGATGTCGAAGGGCTCCAGTGGCTGACTCCACTGTTGAGGTCCCTCCAATCATGCTGTCATCCCATCATATCTTTGGCATCGTTCTCAGGAGTGGGCGAACCATTGTGCATCCCTAAAAAGTGTAGGCCAATAATACCCTGCAAGTAGGATTTTAATGGTCGTTCTGCGTCCAGGATAGTGGCCCCCACAAGGACCCTTGTGAGCTTCTTGGAGGACGTGCAGTGTATCATCGTTAGGGACACACCATGGAACCAAGCCATCTATGCACACCTTGTAGAGGTGGTTATTGATTTCCATGAAATGCTTGGCCTTATGGAAAAACTGCTGTTTCTATTGATGGTTCCATTCCTTTGGAAGCTCTTGGGTTGTAAGGTAGGTGAGGATGCGGTGAAACCAAGGGGATTCCTTGGGTACTTGAGGATCAACGATGCCTGTGAAGAGGAGTTCATTTGGAAACTGGTCGAATAAAGGCTCCTCCTCTTCTGCATCATCCCATCGTAACCGAGACAAGTGATCAACGACCACATTCTCAGTCCCCTTTCTATCTACCATGGTAAGATCAAACTCCTGAAGAATCACCAGCCACCAGATTATGCGGGAGCTCACCGTTGGTTTGTTCATCAAGAATTGGATAGCACTATGGTCAGTGTGCACAAACACCTCGTATCTAAGCACATAGTGCCAGAATTTGTCTAATGTGAACACCACCACCATTAATTCATTTTTGGTGGTGGTATAGTTCAGCTGTGCACCCACAATGCTAGGGCTTGCATAGTGGATATAATATGGAAGTTTCTGATTGTCACACTATGTAAGCACGGCTCCCAAGGCTTAGTTGGAGGCATCCGTCATAATCTGAAAAGGTCTGGACCAATAAGGTGCCCATAGAACCAGAGCTTCTATGAGTTTCTGTTTCAGCTCTTGGAATGCAGACTCACATTCCTTAGTCTAGACAAACAGAGCATCCTTCTTTGTAAGCTCTACCAACAGCCAGGCTATCTTCAAGAAGCGCTCAATGAAACACCGGTAGTAACCAGTGTGTCCAAGGAATGACCGCACATCTTTGACAGTACTTGGTTGGTGGGTAATTCCTTGGATGACCCTAATCTTTTCAGGGTCTATGCTGATCCCTGTTGATGAAATGCGATGCCCCAACACAATGCCCTCTTGGACCATCAGATGGCTTTTTTGCTAATTGAGTCGCAGATTGGTGTCTACACACCTCTTTAGAACTTTCTCTAGGTGGTCCAAGGCTTGCTCGAACATGGCACCATAGGTGGAGAAGTCATCCATGAAGACCTCTACACCATTGTCGATTTGTTGCTGGAAGATGCTTAGGACAAGGCGTTGAAACGTCGTAGACGCATTGTAGAGGCCAAAGGGCATCTTCTTATATGCAAAAGTCCCCCATGGACTTGTTAAGGTAGTTTTGGCCTAGTCCTTTGGTGCTATTTGGATTTGGTTATAACCACTATAACAATCCAAAAAACTATAATATCGGTGTTTGCGATTGTGTCCAACACCTGGCCCACAAATGGGAGTGGGAAGTGGTCTTTGAAAGTTACCATGTTGAGCAACCAGAAATCAATACAGACCCTCCACTTTCCACCTTTCTTGGGTATGATAACAAGTGGGCTAACCCATTCGATATCAGTGACAGAATAGATGAATCCCGCTTTTAGCAATTATTCAATTTCATCTTTTACAACCTACTTCAATTTGGGATTCAACCGTCTTTTTGGCTGTCATCGTGGTTTTATGGGAGGGTCAAGGTAGATCTGGTGCTGGCAGATCCTAGGATCAACTCCAGTCAGCTCAGGATAGGACCATGTGAATGCAGCAACCCATTTGTTTACCATCACCAACAACTTCTTTTTCTATTCAGGAGCAAGAGCAGCATTGATAATTATCGGCTTACCATTTTGCAAGAATGCATACTCTAAGTGAGTCGATAAAGACTTTAGCTCAAGGGGATCTTGTTTGAAGTTCTCAAGGATTTTTAGCATTCCCGAGTCATCTTGGTCATCAATGATGGAGGTCTGTTGATGAATCTCCTCCATCACATCCATGCTGTCAATATAGGCTTGCACTAGCCCCTCAGATGGTTCCATGCATAATGTGTTGCTAGCATGATCAGCTGTTAGCCACTGGGTGCCCTCTTGGTTAGTGGTTGCTGTGTATAGGCACTGTTGAATTGGTGATTCCTTGGTACACCAACTGCATGCTTGAATGGATTTCCACTTAGCAGACCATAACTACTACACACAGTTGCACCCCGAGTCACTGTACGCGATGCATGGAACTCTTTTTCTTCTCGATCTTTCCGAAAGGATTTTCCTTTGAAATTTCCAGGGATAGATCTTGGAGTCCTAGTCATGGGTCCACTGTACTTAGCCAGGATCTTCCCATAATGATTGGGAAGTTCCCCTTACAGTTCTCAACACGAATGACCAGGACGTCCGCAGGGTAGGACCACCCACAAACGGTGGTCACAATGTCCTCCACCAAACCCAAGGGAACAGTGATGGATTGATCTGCTAACTCGAGTTGGATGTTGCTCTTCTTTAGCGGGGGCAAGTTCTAGTTCTTGTACATGTCATGAGAGATTAAATGAACCCCTGACCCTGAGTTCAGAAGATCTTTGCATGGCTCGTTCCCAGCCACCTAAAGATATATGAGGGGGCTTCCTGGATCTGTTAATTTCTAAGAAAGAGAACCTACTTTGATTTAGTCGGTCACGGCATGTGTGAGCATGACTGTCTGGACATTGGATTGCGGTGGAGTGGAGGACTGCTCGGGCGGTATAATGGTAGAGGTGTTGGTAGGTTTAGAGGCACTGGCCACAGGCGTAGGCGAGGGTGTGTTCAGATTATTGGGCCGGAAGAAAGGACGTTTGCGTGGCTTGGATTCCGATCCACTCGGCCGAAGTGCCGATTGTAAGTTAACAGCCCTCGTAGCGTTTCATTGTTGTGGCTGTGGTGGTATTTCTCCATGCATGGATGGAGAAGGTGGAAACTGAGAGGGATGATGTGGAGGAATGGCAGAAGAAGGTGACGGAGGGTAGAAGAGATGTGGATTTGTCTCCCTGGGTGATGGAGATGGATGTCAAAAATATTCAGGGGGATGGTAGTAACTGGGAAAGGTCGCATGATTGGAAGAGCCTCTTGGAGAGACCGGTTGCTGAACATAGTACCCATAAGGATCTGACTGCTTGTAAGGTACTGCTACCTTGGAGGTGGCATCCCCCACGCTTGTGGTTGCTACCACTATTGGAAGTATTCATATGGTTGCGGTGGCGTTCCACTTGGATAATAACCTTGCTACTGCTGGTGGAATCGCCAACATCTCTTAGGATGTTCATATTGGCATACGCTACATCCATCGTCCTCCTCTGTGTCAGAGTATGCAACCTGCTCTACTACAACAACTTTTTCCTTACCCTTATGTAGGGCATGTTTAGCTCCCTTCTTCCTGCATCGATCACGATCACTACCATGTTCTTTGGACTCTTCTGCAATTTTCAATACACCTTGGAATTTCTCATCCAAAGAGTCCCACATTTTATCCACCTTTGCCGATATTTTAGATGCAAAATTTTGTAACAGAAAAGTCTTCCAATTCACTGCTACTTCTAGAGGTGAATCATCCTCCTCATTACAAAATCGGACCTCCCTCTTTCTAAGAGAAGGGTCTCGATTGAATTCTTTTGCACTTTCCTTTTTTCTGAGTTCTCCTTCCTCTTTGGCCACCTGATCAATGAGGCATTGCAACTGATGGGCCATTAGCTCCGACAGTCGTCCCTTGGCGTACACACCGAGGATCTTTCGTGTTTCAAAACTGAGCCCATCAATAATGTGGCAAAGTTGTGTCCGCTGAGAGTAATCATGACTAGGGCACCAATGCAATAATGAGTAATACCTGCTCATGGCGGAATCTAAGCGTTCATGATTCCTTGTTTCCAACCTTGGATCTGCCATCTCAGATTCGCCACTCTAGAGTACGTTTGATATTTGTCATTAAATATTTCAAGCATCGTACTCAATCTTCTAATTGATTTCGGCTCTAAGGACCGGTACCAACTTTCAGCTTCCTTGATGAGTGTGCGAGGGAACAACTTCAACCATTGCCAATCGTTATTAATGTTTTGCAAGGTGCAGGTGTCATGGAAGGCCTGCAGGTGGGTCTGCGGATCACAGTTGTATCCCCCTTCAAATCTGGGGATGTTGTTCATGTTGACATGCTTGATTTGACTATCCTTCATGTGCCTTCTTGGAATGTGAACTACCTCTGCAATTTGGAGCATGCTCTGAGTAGCTAACAATGGCTCGTTTGAATCATAGTCCTATTGGGGACTATGACGTCTGTGACAATTTCAACTACCCCTTCTTTCATGTTGGCGAGGACCAAGTGATTGGTTGCGTGCTTCCTCATGTTGCCCCTTCCAAACCTGTTTACCACCATCCTTTCTCTCTAGCCTTCCCCTGTTATGCTTAGAGCCCGAGCTGGATGAAGGTGCAAGAGAGGGGAAGGACAGAGAAGAAGGAGAAACATCACCACCACTCTGGCGACAATCTCCCCATCTACCCTGGTGGCGGCCTCGGTCATCTCCTCTAGCTTTGCTACATGATCCACCATCCCCTTGAGGATCGTGGTCACTTGGAGGTTTTTTCTGAATGACTGACTAGAGGATCTGCGGCCCCAGGTGAAGTTCGGTCGAATGGGTATCATGAAATACAGGGTCCCCATCGTCTTGCGGCCCTTGCAAGAATAAGGGGTTATTGAAATTTTTCCCCTTTTGTTGTTCATATCTATCGGCCTGCTGCTGATCTCTTGTCCATTGAGCTTCCGTGGGACGATAATCTCGGTAGTCATGGTCCTCCATGACATACTCCGCCACTCGATCTTGGATGCCCAATCTGCCCAGATTGTGATATAGCATCACAGGAGCTGCTCGGTTGAGCGATAGCACGATGCTATCCTCCATGTCCCACCATCGAAGATGCTCATCCTGATGTAGGATGAATGTGAACTCAGGGACATATTCATCGGGATGTTTGTACACCACTCGACATTCTTGCGGCACCGATGGTTCAAACGCATCTCTCCTGTGAGAAGACATGTTGGACGTTAGATGGTCCATATGATCAGTGTACCTTATGATTAACTTAAGTTCGCCTAGTGTGCATAAATATTTCTACCCTAGGTCCATTCCAACAACTTAAATGATAATTTCACTTAAGTCAGATGATGCATGTAAGACTAACAGTCCCCGGCAATGGCACCAATGATGAGCGGCTAGGTATCCCTACGCCCAACCATACGAATCACGAGCGTTCACACACGACTCTGTCAAAATCCGCAGACTGTAAGCACTTAACATACACCAGACTTCTAACCAGTGAAACCTTGGGTTAGAATGATCGTTGTCATCCTAATCTCACTTGTGAAGCTCTATTTATGTTGGTTAAGTGAGACTAAGGCTAATGATTTTTATATCTTTTTAATTATCTTTTTGGTGACTAATCATTTTGGAAAATAAGGATAGAATATTAATTAATCTAAAGTTATCTTAATCTAAATCTTAACTATTCCTGACATAAGTATCCGGTCCCATCTTCCGAGCACGTTCTGAGCATCTCCTAACACTTCTGGGTCACCAGACGTTAAGCATCACTGGGCTTACCAAGCGTTTGGATTATGTTTGAGATGGTCGTACTTATGCCTTTAATGAACTACGAATGAACAATAACGATTGAAATTATAATAATGAAAACTTAAATAATCAACAAGTAACTAATAAAGCATAAACAAGTAATTAATAAAGCATAAACATATTAAACTATTAAATGCATGAAATAACTAAGTCCAAATGTTGCAAGGTATGCTTGAACAGTTTGTCTTTATTGCCGTCACGCCAATGGGCTTAGATACATCAATGCTCGAATAAAGATCCGATCACTTTTCGTACACTTGTTGCAGACACTTGGAAAATATTCTATCTCTTGCAGGAGCAAACTGTAAGAGCTTCGCTACAACTACTCAAAAAGATGCCTAAAAGAGGTGGAAGGCCCTCATATTTATAGGCTGGGAAGGGTGGTTGCATAAACGGGGCCACGTCGACGTAGGGTGGCTATGTCGATGAGCCCGTGTCGACGTAGCCGCAGATACACGGCCCAGTTGACGCATTGACTTTTTGACACTTCATCAATTAGTGATGATAAATTTCTTAACATGGAAGGTAGAGGAAATTGCATAGTTAGGATCTTGAACAGTAAGGTATTAACTATAACTGAAGTTTACCATGTTCAACAGTTGTCCAACTCTTTGCTTTCAATAGGACAAATGTTAGTTAGAGGCATTAAAATTAGCTTTGAAAGTAAAACTTGCAACATAATTAAAGCAAATGGTGAAGAGGTCTGAAAAATAAGAGCACTTATCAATAGAATATATTATTTGAATTAAGAACACTTACATGTGAAGGGAAATCTCATTGATATTACAAAAAACCAACAAAATTACATCAAAATCATTAATCAAATGAAGTCATCTTTACAAAGTAGCTATAGAAGCTACAAAGGATAAGGATCACTAACGTAAAGAAAAAAAAAGTTAAAGTTTGGTATAAAAGACTTGGACACACATTATATTCAAAGATAGAAAAATTGACAAAAATGAACATAGCTATTGTCATGAAAGTCAGAGACATCCCAAAGGATAAATGTGAAATTTGCATCCAAAGTAAGCAAACAAATTCATCTCACATAAATCTTATGTAAAGAGTCAAAGAACCATTGCATCTCATCCACATAGATCTTGTAGGCCCCATACTAGTCACATCCATTTGAGGAGCTAATTATTTCTTTGTAATGATCAATGACTATTCTAGATTTACATGGAACTACAATTTAAGAAGCAAAGATGAAACATACAAGAAGTTTGAAGAATTTTTTATGTTGATAAAAATTAAAAATATCATCATAAAAAATATTTGAATAGATAGAGGAGGAGAGTTTATCAACAAAAGATTCATTGATTTTTACACTAAAAAAATATTTCATTCAATCACTTTTGGATATAGCCCATAATCAAATGGTATAGTTGAAAGAAAAAATAGAACGTAATAAGATGCCTTCTTAAACATGCTAAACTCATAGATGGCTATTGATGAGTGGCGAGGTACCCCTACACTCAACCATACAAATACGAGCATTTCGCAAATG
Source organism: Gnetum montanum (assembly GCA_015680685.1). Taxonomy (NCBI): domain Eukaryota; kingdom Viridiplantae; phylum Streptophyta; class Gnetopsida; order Gnetales; family Gnetaceae; genus Gnetum; species Gnetum montanum. Next base: position 167,644 of record MNCI01023165.1, on the reverse strand, counting down.
ATCCAGTTGAACTCCAAGGACTAAGTGCTTACGCGCCTTAATGGAACACTTAGGGTTAATCAATTGTTGTCTTCCCAAACTTACTTGTATTGTCACGGTTGTATGGTGATGAAGTGTCATTCAGTCA
>MNCI01023165.1:118061-167345 GCA_015680685.1 Gnetum montanum | reverse complement strand
TTGTTAAATGTGGAATGAGTACGACTTAATCACGAGCATTTAAGTGTGACTACTTGGTAACCCAGCAGCGTACTTGGGATCTACGCTTGGTAACCCCAGTAGTAGTTGTGCACGAGGTCCAAGATGTGTACAGATGATTAAGGAATGGATGCTCATCATAATTAGGTTAGCTTAGACTTCATTTCCTATTACTCATTAGTTTAATCAAGATTATTTTCCATTGCCTTTAGGAGTAGCACTAATTTAGGATCACATCATATGCCTCACTCTGGACTAAACCATATGTGACAAAGCAAATACTAGTCCAGGTGGGAGGGTAGCAAACTGTGATCAACGTGTAACTATTTAGATACCATAACTAGCCTGTCTGTGGAGTTCGACCGGATCATGCGTGAACGCTCCTATTCGTATGGTTGAGTGTAGGGGTACCTCGCCGCTCATCATTGGAGCTGTTGCCGAGGACGGTGCTAGTTATCTAGATTAGTTATATCATACAAGGTCGCTATATAGAACTTAATGATATATCTCTTAGGAAGAAGAAATAATTATAAAAATGTCACATATAAAATCACACACAATTTTGCAATCATGCCTCTCCTATAAGACTATAATAATGGCACATCTAGTGAGGTAGTTCATTTGAGAACCAACGAATATTATGACAATGAAGATTGGAGTACACAACCTGAGGTGGGGGTTTCTTATAAACATAAAAAAAGACAATATCATCCCAACGCACGAAAGCATAACTTACCCGATGACGATGAACCCCTATTGGCCACTACAAGCTTAATGAAAATACATGAGGCTGTTCAAATAGCTNCTATTGGCCACTACAAGCTTAATGAAAATACATGAGGCTGTTCAAATAGCCCGCAAGCATCATAAGGAAAGTTTTCTACCTGTGCTTGATTTAAACAACTTTTCTAAGTTTTCAAGAGGCTATGGTTTAGATTTGCAACAACATTTACAAGACTTCTATGATGCCTGTACATGGAACAATATTGATAATGGGTGGCAAATACTTAAGCTCTTTCCTCTGACACTCGTTGGCCAAGCAAAAGTATGGTATAGGTTGTTAAAACCAAAATCAATTCGACGTTGGCCGACAATGGTAGAACTCTTCAATGAAGGATATCAAACCTATGCGAGAGTGTCAACCTTAAGGAGACAAATCCAAGAATGGAAACAAGTGCAACATGAACCCTTGGACATGGCCTTAGAAAGATATTATGCACTATTAAAGAACTGCCCAGGCCATGGGTTCTTCGAGGAAAGGCTAATGTACCATATCATTGATGGGCTCTGTAATGAAACGAGGGAGACCCTAGGGATGTACACCCAAGGTCAACTATATGAGCTACGAACCCATCAACTCCAAGAGCTTATTAAGTGGATAGCAAAAGAAGAAGGAGAAATAGCCAAATGGGAGAATGTTGAAAGTTCTCAACAGGACCAAAATCTTAACTTAACAAGGATCCATGATCATGAAGAGGATAAATCAACTCACTTCAATGAGGTGGAATCATCTTTGTCAATCCTGCAATCACTAGATGAAATTGAGGCAAAGATTAATAAGATAACAGACTGGGTACATGAAAGATGTGGAGAATATGCTAATAATAGTAGAGATACAGCTATGCCAAATCGAGAAACAGGACAGGACACCACGCGACAATCGAAACAAAGGGTAGAAGATAATAAGGATAAGAACTCAACTGCCAATCATACGTATCAATGTAATATTTTCTTATATGATCACCCCAAAGGTCAATGTCCAATCTTGTCACATTTACATGAGAATTGGGGAGAAATGTTACATCCAGAGTTCGTACAAAAATATTGTGTCCAACCATAGTGGCAAAAACCTCAATCGTGGGGGAGGCCACCGCCAACTGGACCATACCCTTTGTATGTCCCAGCACCAAATGCTTATTATGTTCAACACCCTATTTCTCCAACAAGATCAGCATTTGCTACCTCACCTCATCATTATCATTATCCCGAGTACTATCCACCCATGTCCTCTCCAACAAGATCACCACCTCATGTGCCTTACACTTCTCCTCGACCTCAACATTCTCATACTTCATCCCCTTCTACATCACCGCAGTTTAGAAACCACTGCATCCGCCAACTCAACACAAATCCAACACTGTGGTGCATCTTCCTCTTCGAACCCAACACCTCATGTTACTCTATCTAGGCCACGAATCAACACTCCAACCACCATGGGGCCCAATGAATATTGCCACATGGGGAGACATGTTGATCCTTGCATACCATCTTATGGTTGCAAGTACCATAGTGGGTCAACTCCTTATAAATTAACCACATCTTATAACTTGCCCCATTATGTCAACTCTAATCAAGTGTGTGAACCCCAATGGGGTAAGTATGATTGGGTCCCAATATTTCCAACATGCAAGGATCCCAACATTCCATTTATTAATTCTAGCCATGCTCAACCATTTAGTTATGGGGGTTATCCTCCATTCTAACAACACAGAATTAATAAATTTTTTCTGTTTCTTTAATTTTTCAACTTTTTGTTCTCCAATTTTTCACCTTTTAATTTATTGTTTGATCTTTTTGTCTTTTTAACTTTTTATGAGTAATCTCATCTACGAATAAAACACTCACATGGATTGTTGGTTGAGTTGTGTTCTATGTTATTAAGTCTCAGGCGATCAATTATGTGGATAGTGAGCCCATTGCACCCACTCATCCATTCTACAAATAAGAGGGTCTATTCGAGGGTACAATGATATTCTTGACATTCTTAGAACTTAAAATTAATTTTATGTTCATTGTACCCAAAATGAAGAAGGATGGACCACGAGGGAATGATTAGGGTGTGACATCAAGGGGACTTGTGGATTCTCTTTGGTGACATCTGTGGTAGTTATCATGCAACATGGTGGTACTAAGATCCTTGTAGATCTAACAAAAAATGGGAGTAAGAGTAATCACAAGGGCACTCAAAAATCCAATGCTATTCTAGGGGGTCCCACTGGAAAGACATGCACCCATGCCTGATTGTTGGTGGCTTCTCTGGATTCAGTATTATGAAAAAGAGAAAGATAGAAAAGAAAAAGAAAAAGGAAGTGCCACAAAACAAAAATCACTCCTCCCTTGAATAAAATGCCAAGTGATCGTATGCCTTGTTGTTATGGCACTCTCATAGTTGCTCATCATGGGATGAAACAATGCGATGTCACTGATTAGAGGAATGGACTTGGTCTTGATCTTGGAACGATGGGTTGATGACATGTTAATCATGCTTTACACATAGGATTCATTATGCCCTGAGTCACTTATCTCACGTCCCAATCTCTACAATCCCTTCTCCGATTCATTCCATCTCGCTGTTCATGTATTTGTGACTCGTGTCTTGTATAGCATTGAATTCATACCTCATCACGGTGGTATCAACATGTGTGTGTTTTGTTGCATCGGTATAGATTACATTTAACCCTTCTAGTTCCTATGGACATCTTAAGGTGTGGTTACACAAGGGCATATAGGTTGGAACCTACTTTGGGGAGGATCCACTTGCGTGACTTTTGTAATTTGTACATTGTTGCACACCACCACATCATCTTATACCCTTTGAGTATTTCATTGCCAAATCTATTCTTTCCTTTGTCATTATTTTATCAAACATTTCTCAAAACCGGGTCCGACATTAAACTTTTAGAGCAACTTTCTCGAAAAAATTTCTAACTCTAAAATCACATTAAGTAAAGAATGCAATATTTATTAAAGGTAATGAGTAAGGTATAAAATCCTTAAACTTTTTCAATAACCTTACTAACGATTGATCCTTGTGTGATTATAGATGGCCCCTAAAAGACGACGACACGGAGGACCTTCTCAAGGTGCAACCGAACAACTTGAGGGAGGCAGAGGCCAAGGACCTCATGTAGAACATGCAGAGCAGAAGGCCATCATTCAGCATCCATCATGAAACTCCTGTTACTACATAATCTATCCAAGCAAAGGGAGGAGACGTTTGGTCCTGAGCCTATAAAGAGGAACGATGGCTATTTGCGGCATGTCATGTCAACGCCAATCAACTGTTCCCGCAGCTGCCGTGTCCATGAAAAGTACCGACTTCATCAAACATTGGAACAGCAGCATGGACAACTCATAATCCTTAAATAGAAGAGGAGAAACGTTAGGTGCTTCTTCAATGGTATCAATCTTAGAAGCCTAATGCACAAGACACAGGGAAGGCACCCATGGAGGAGCCACCACTACCAGGACCTCCATGAATTCCACAAGTTTTGTCTTTTGTGTCTGTGTCCAAATTTTGTTTAATTCTCCACTACGGCATGAATAAATTTCTAGTCAGTCCATAATCCCATACCTATCCACTATGTATTCAATTGAGCTTGTTCCCCACTTTCTTTGACTCGAGGATGAGTTTTTACTCAGTCGTGGGGGTATGATGAAGTGTCATTCAGTCAATGCATCGACTTGGCCGCATATACGGGATCACGTATATGCGGCCGCGTTGATGCAAGCCCGTCGACATAGCCTTCCTACGTCAACGTGGCCCCGTTTACGCAGCCGCCTAGCTCGGCTTATAAATAAGAGGGCCTTCTGCCTCATTTAGGAATCTTTTTATCAATTGTAGCTAGACTCTTGCAGTTTGTTTTTGTAGGAGTTAGGTTATTTTGCCAGTGCATGCCCACAATGTGATGCTTGTAATTGTACGACACCTTTATTCGAGTGTGACGTACTTGGATGCGCACATGACCAGAAATAAAGATCGAGATTACTTCATCATTGCAACATTCACTTAGTTTTAATTGTTTAATTATTATTGTTAATTGTTATTGTTATTTATTATTTTCTTAGTTAATATTTCTTTATCATCATTTACTATTCCTGTTGTTAAATGTGGAATGAGTACGACTTAATCACGGGCATTTAAGTGTGACTACTTGGTAACCCAATAGCATACCTAGGATCTACACTTGATAATCCTAGTAGTAGTCATGCACGAGGTCCAAGATGTGTACGGATGATTAAGGAATAGATGCTCATTACACTTAGGTTAGTTTAGACTTCATTTGCTATTACTCATTAGTTTAATCAAGATTATTTTCCATTGTCTCTAGGAGTAGCACTAATTTAGGATCGCATCATACACCTCACTCTGGACTAAACCATACGTGGCAAAGCGAATACTAGTCCAGGTGGGAGGGTAGCGTGTAACTATCTAGATACCATAACTAGCCTGTCTACGGAGTTCGACCGGATCATGCGTGAACGCTCGTATTCATATGGTTGAGCGTAGGGGTACCTTGCCACTCATCATATGGTTAAGTAAGCTTGAGGTATATGATTTTTATAGCTTTTACCTTTTTTATGTCTTCTATTACTAAAGAGAGGGAGAGAGAACTAAGTGGCTAACTTACATTAACTATTCATTAACTAGTTTCTAAAGGTTCCTAACACTAGTATTCGTTCCCACTTGCTGTACACATCCTGAACCAGTGCAACGCTGCTGGGATTACCAAACGCTAATCATTACTGGGTTACCAAGCACTACAAGCATGCTCGAAGCAATCGTACTGAGTGTATTTAATTAAGAGGATTGAAGGTTGAGAGAAATATTAATTAACTAGGAAAGCATTAAACATTCAACAATAATTAATTACTAATTAGCTTAATCTGTATGTTGCAAGGTTTATCATAAAGTTCGTCTTTATTGCCGTACACAAATGTGTGCTCAAGTACAAATTGCTTGATTAAAGATTTGTTCACTCTATGACTCCTACTGCAGGCACACAGGAATTATTCTAACTCTGGAATGACTAAACTACAAGAATTTGGCTAAGGGTCTAAGTCTTACTATATGGAACAAAGGGTGCCACTTCTTATTTATAGAAGATGAGGTAGGACGCGATATTGCATACGCGATATCGCAGCTCATCAGCTATTAGAGCATGGAACTAAGTATGAAAACTTATATTACAAATAAAGTGATCAATAGCAATAATAATAAAAAAGCTCCATATGAGTATTTCCATGGAAGACTTCCCAACATTTCTCACATGAGAACAATTATATGCCATTGCTATATCATTAAGCCAAAGCAATTTTTTAGTAAGTTGGATGATAGAGGAAATAAATGCATTTCTCTTTGGTATGATTCTAAGACTATTGGATACACTTGTTCTAATCCTATTAAACAGAAATGGTATTCATCATGGAATGTCATCTTTCTAGAAGATAATTTTGGAACAATAGATTTCAACAAGGTAATCAAAGGATGGACATTCAACTTAATTCAAAATCTTGGATACAAAGGAATCACCCTCAAACTTAAATGTTGGATATAATCTAGTGAGATTACCAACATGACATATTTAATTGTATTTCAAAAACCTAAAAATTTGGAAGAACCTCTAAAAACTAAAGAATGGAGAAAATTTATTAACATTGAATATGAATCCATAATAAAAAATTAAACTTGGGTGGTTGTGGATAAATATAAAGGAAAGAAAGTCATTAGTTGCAAATTGTTGTGCAAAACTAAATTCAATGAAAAAGGAGAGATCATCAAATACAAAGAAAAATTTGTGGCTAGAGGATTTAGATAAAAGAAACATATAGAGTACAAGGAGATATTTGCACTAGTGGTAAGGTTTGAATAATCAAACTCATCCTTTCTATTGTTACCCATCACTGTCTTAAAATTTATCAAATGGATGTGAACTCAACCTTTCTTAATGGCAACATCAATGAAGACGTCCATGTCTACTAACTTGAAGGATATTTCATTAAAGGGAGTGAAGATAAGGTGTGTAAACTAAATAAAACATTGTATGGATTAAAGTAGGCTCAAAGGGCATGGTTTTATAGAATCAATGATTATTTGCTTAAAAGATGATATTCATCTTGTATGCTTGAGCCCACTTTGTATGATAAACATGATAACACAGATTTCATCATTATCTCACTATATGTGGATGATATTATCTTTACATCCACAAACAATAAACTAATAGAAGAATTCAATCTTGATATGAATAGTTAAATTTAGATGAAAAACTTAGGAGAATTTACATACTTTCTTGAAATTCAAGTTGATCAAGACAGTGAAGGAGTGAAATTACATTAAACCAAATATGCTTTATTCATGCTATAAAAATATAAAATCATCTTAGAAAAAGCTACAATGTCTCCACTTCCTCATAATCTAAAGCTTCAATATAAGGATAATACAGTGGATGCAACTCAATATAGAAGCGTGATTGAAGTTATCAGATTTCTATGTCACAGAAGACCAAATCTTAAGTTTGCTATATCTTACCTATTATGATTCTTGTATGAACCAAGGCAAAGCCACCTTAATACTCTCATACATATTATAAGATACATTAAAGGAACAACATATCATGGACTCATCTATACTAAAGCAAATGAACAATTTCCTACCTATTTAGATGTTGATTGGGGAGAAGATCATAATGATAGAAAATTTATACAAGGAGTCATAATATTCCATGAAGAAAATGCAATATATTAGAAAAAAAAAATTCAATTAGTCTCTTAATTTGTAAAGTTGAATTCATAGCTATGGCTAAGTGCATACAACATATACTTTGGCTTAAGAAATAAATGACACACATAGGATTCCAAGTTGGTCTTACAATCAAACTATTTTGTAATAACACAATAACCATCTAATTAGCAAATGAACATGTGCTACATAAAAAAATCAAAGCCCATAAACATCAAATATTACTTCATCAAATAGGAAGTGAAGGAAGGAATCATCAAACTTGAACATGTGCAAACCAATAATCAACTAGCATATTTATTGACTAAATCTATTTTAAATTATAGAAATGAGTACCTTTTTCATGGCATAGAAATTAAGAAGATTCAAGAATCAATACAAAAAGATAAGAAAGATCATGCATTCCACACTAAAGTAGGGACTATTAGAGATAGTATGTCATGCCCCATGTGTCCAATAACATAAATAAGAGAGAAAAAAGGTTAAATTTGTACTTTGTCATCACATCAAGAAAAAAATAAAAATTTATTTTTATTTTATTAAGAAATTAATAGGTGGATGTAATTAGAGAATGACCTCAATCTCTCATGTCTCTTGAATTTTGAGTTCAGTTTTTCATAAAATAGGCTTGTTTCATCATATTCTATTACGACCCCATTATTTTGCTATAAATATGTATAAGAGCTGCAATTGATACCATTGAGGCAACTTGATGCTATAGAAATAAGATATTTTATGTTATGAAATTTTTCCACTCTAATAACTTTCATCATCCATCATCAATTTAGTATATTTACTAATTCATTAATTTAAGAATTTGAATAATCACATTTAGGATCATTATTTTGTAAGAAATTTCAACCATCATATCAACTCAAATAAATTTCAAATTTTGTAGTTATGAAGATTATTGAAAGGGATTTCAATCAAGTATTCACTTGCTCCATAACTCTTGATGAGTCGTGGTTGGCCTCATTGACGAGGGCTCGTCAACATGGCCTTGTCGATGAAGGGTATGTTCTTGCTTATAAATACGTGCTCACCAACCACATTTATGGCATTAGTCAATCATAGTGTAGTGAAACTCTTGTAATTTTTCCATTCAAGAGTTAGAATATTTTCCTGAGTACCCGTAGCAGGAGTCATTAAGTCTACAAATCTTTATTCAAACATTGTTGTAGCTAAGCACGATAGTATGTATAGCAATAAAGATGAGCTTCTTGATAAACCTTGCAACATTTTGAATAGTTTAGATGTTTTATTCATGCATTTAATGCTTTTAGTTATTTATTCAATGATTTCTAGTAATTAAGCTAATTGAGTAATTAAGCAAGATAAGCTAGATAGATTAAATACATAAGTATGACTACTTTGAACATAGCACATATTTGCTTGCTAATCCTAGCAGCATTATTGCTTGGTGTGCCTAGTAGTGTAGCACTTGGTAACCTAGCAGTGGATACGTGGGTTCAAGATGTGTATGAAAAGTGGGACTGAATGCTTATGTTAGGACTAGTTAGAGATTAGTTAATTAGTTAAATAAAATTAGTCATTAAATTACTTTATCTCTCTCTTCAAGCACCAAAAAACATAAAACATAAATGATAAAAATCATATGCCTTGATTACACTTAACCATACCTTTGTACTTCACAAGTGTAATTAGGAAGATGATGAATAAACTTAGGGCAAGGATCACTTCTAAGAAGACTAGTGTACGAGAAACTATAGAGTCCATGGAATTTGATAGGATCACATGTAGTCGTACCTCAATCGCTCATCATTGACGTTGTTTTCGGGGATGGTGCTAGTTATCTAGATTAGTTATATTATACACGATTTTTGTAAATGCATTAATGAACTACTTTTGGAAAATACTAAGTCACACACATCATACACCAATGACAATGTCTCTTTCACAAGGAAGCGATAATGCATTGTATGAAGAGAACATTCATTGGAGAACCAATGAGATATATATTAAAGAATATTGAAGTGACCAACCTCATGCAGGGGTTTCATATGTTCATGACCACCCTGACTACACTCAAGAACTACATTCACCTAAGGTAGACAATCCTAGAGGAGATGAAGTAAGTCCTAGACCAGGGAAGGCCTCAAGGCCTAGGACCTCCTCAAAACCTGGAAAAGATAAATCAAGGGACCATGGAGAACACTATAAAAGCCATGGAACTCTCCCAGTTCCTCATCTTCCTCTTCCTCTTCAATGTCTAGTTTTGACAAGGATGAATGTAGGTATAGAGATAGAGCTCCACTATGGGATTGAAATAAAAATAGAAATTGAAACCAAGCGCAAAATCAAAGACATCAAAATGAGCATAGAAAAAATTATCATAATCAGACAAATAGAAATAGAAATTTTCACCATGACATGTTTGATGATGGTGAACCCTTGTTGGCCACTAAGAGCATGATGCAAATCATAGAGGTAGTTAAGATACCTCATAGGCATTGCAAGGAAAGTTGACTACCTAGGCTTGATATGAATAATATTCCTAAATTTACGAGAGGGTATGATTCGGATCGATAACATCATTTACAAGCCTTCCAAGATGTTTGTGCCTTATACAACATTGAAAGTGGGTGGTAAAAGCTTAAGTTCTTTCCTAGGATACTAATTGATAGAGCCAAAGTGTGGTATAGATTGTTGAAACCAAACTTAATCCGACAATGGTCCACATTGTTGGAACTCATCAATGAGAAATACCAAATCTATCTGAGGGTGTTCAACCTGAGGAAATAAATCCAAGGATGGAAATAAGAACAACATGAACCCTTGGATATGACCCTAGATAGATACTATTCTCTACTGAATAAATGTACATGCCATGCTTTCTCTTAAGAACAGCAACTTTTCCACAACATAGATGGGCTTCATAATGAAATGAGGAAGATCCTTGGGACATATGCTCTAGGTCAATTATACGAGCTATGAACCCATCAGATTCGAAAGCTAATCAAGGGTGTGGCAAAAGAAGAAGGATAGTTATATAAATGGAAGAATGTTGAGAAATATCACTAAGGCCAAACCCTTAAAAAGAAGAAGGTCCATATCTATGAAAAGGAAAAAGAGGTAGCTCTTGATGAGGTGATTTCACAACAAACCTTGCCACTACAACAATCTCTTGATGAACTCTAGGCAAGGCTAGATAGGATGTCAGAGTGGATATATGAAAAAGCTACAAATTTCGTAGAAATTATAGAGGAGAAGGTAACACAAAATGAATTAGGTAATCATGATAGACAGAGGAAGAAGAAACCAAGAAATAGCTAGGAACACTTATTGGCAAATAGGAAAAATGGTTGTAGAAGAAGAGGCTATAGACTCAACCGTAGAAGAAGATGATGGATGTGACATTTTCCTATATGATCATCCAAAGGGCTATTGCCCAATTATGTTACATCTGCATGAGTATTGAGCTTTTTCATTGAATCCCAAGTTTGTACAAAAGAAAATGCCTAGAAAATTACCTTTTTCATAAGGTAATCATAGATAGTCCTACAACCAATCATACTATCCTAGGGGGACTTATTACCAATCTCAACACTGTGATTAAGTGTATTGGCAAAACCCACAGTTGTGGAGGAAGCCATCACCAAGCTAGCCCTATCTTGACTACCAGTCTAAATCGTATGGATATTATGTTCAACAACTTATTTCTTCAACTAGTTCTACGTCCTCTACTTCAAATTGCTACTACCACTCTCCTAAATATCATCGCAGCACGACATCTTCTAAAGGATCACCACCTCACACCCTTCATCCTTCATCATATCCTCAATATTCTCATACTTCCCTCCATCATATATCACCATCAACAACATAGGAAGTTTCAACACCATGACATCAACGAGAGAATACCACTTATGTTGCGAATATACTTAGAAATGATAATTCTAGTAGATCTCCACCACAATCTCAGAAACATCATTTCTTTAGGATAGTTCCCATGCATATGCACAACACTCGTGGACCTACTAACTCATCTAAACTAGCATAATGCTAATCAAGTGCAACATCCTTCCTTTCACAACTAATGTCCTTTGATCTTATGTAAAGATCAACATCCATCATTACTTCAACACCTAATAGAAACAATGAATCTAGCATTGTAGAGAGACAAAAGAATCCATGCATCATCACTAATAGTAAAGGGTGTAGTTGTGGGCTGAAAATTAAAAATATTAACACAACCTACAACAAATTTTAGGAGCAGGTGTGATAAATGATGTTTTTCATCACTTCGATATCGGGGTGGCTGCAATATTGGGTACATGATATCGGGTACACGATATCGCGGCCCAAGACGTGATATCATACATTCAATATCGCAGGGTTACTCCCAGGTCTATAAATACAGTGCCCTGATGCACAATTGGGAAGATGTTTTAGCAATCAAGTAGCAAAACTCTTGTAGTTTGTCCATTTGAAAGTTAGAATATTTTCCAAGTTCTCGTAGCAGGAGGTCTAAGTGTGAATGAATCTTTATTCAAGCATTGATATACTTGAGCACATCATTGTGTTGGTAATAAAGACAAACTCTTTGATTCATTCCTTGCAACACTTGAGATTTTCTTTCTTATGCAATTATATATTGTGATTTCATGCAATTTACATTAATGTTATTTATGTAGTAATTATTTTGATCAATTAAGAAAATCGTTAAATTACAAAAGCACGACCTGTTCTAGCATACGTGTGACACTTGGTAGCTCAGAAATGACTAGCATTTGATAGCCCAACAGTGTTTGCACAAAGTTCAAGATGTGTCCAGGAAGTGGAAACGGTTAGTTGTGTTAGGCTAGATTAGACTTTAGTTTCCTTAGCAATTAATCACTTTTACTTTTATTCTTGTTCTAGGTGAGTAATTCCATAAAAACACAAAATAATAAAAATCTTATGCCTCAGTCATCCTTAACCATACAATTGCATTCCACAAGTGGGACTGGGAAGACAATGAGTGAACAACACACACACATTGTTTAGCTCTAGTGCACTTAGTAACTATAGTCTGCAGAATTCAACTGGATTGCAAGTGAACAGTTATGATTCGTATGGTTGGGCATAGGGGTACTTTGTCGCTCATCATTGGAGTCATTATTAGGGACTGTAGTTCTTCATGGGCTATCTAAGCCTAGTGAAATTTAGTAACCTCATTGTTCGAACCCTAAGAGTCAAATCCTATGAAATCAAAAGTTATTATCATTAAATTAAATCTCACCTGCACACTATTTATTAACACAAAATGTCTTCTTCTCACAGGAGCCCATCTCTACCCAGGGTAGTTCAAGTACTTCAACTATACCGGGTGGTATATGCTCATCCTGATGAGTATGTACTAGACTTTACCTTCATCTTGCATCAAGATGAACTGATGCAGTGGCGTGATATGGAAGGCAACATTGTNGGTAACCATTTCTTTAGTGATTCTCCTCTCTTTGACTTTGTTCAAGGAACCCTCAACTAGAATGTACAATCAACAATCCATAATCCAAGTTCTAGTTAAAATATATCCAATGATAAAAATGGATCCAGAGAAGCAAGTTAAGAAAAGGGAGATCATGATTGCGATTGTGGTGATAAGCATCAAAGGGAGGATGATAGGTGTTAGTGTGAAGAAAGTTCCCCTTCTTCTTCCCCTTCATCATCATCGTCTTCTTCTTCATCTAGTTCAGATTGTGGCCACAAAAGAGATAACCATGATGGAGGTGATTGATGAGACTAGAATAACAGAAGGGACCATTAGGACAGTCGTGACTTAGATGTGGGCAATCTAGAGAGGCCCATCATCAAGAAAGAAGGGTTAGTAGGGAACATCATAGGCACCACCATCATGGTCTTAATGAACCTCTACTTGCTACTTGGGGTATGTTAAATATTGTAGAGGTTGTGAGGATTCCAACAAGGCATGCGAAGAATAGCAGAATAAAGAGGCTGAATATGAACAACATCCATCGGTTTGAGGAAGGATATGATGTTGATTTGAAAAATCATCTTCAAGCCTTCCAAGATGCATCTGCCTTCCGAAATATTGAAAATGATTGGCAAAAGCTAAATTATTTCCAAGGACACTTATAAAAGAAGCAGAAAGTTGGTATTGATACTTGGAACCAGAATCAATCAAGAGGTGGAGTATGATGTTGGAACTATTCAATGACAAATATCAAACGTACTCCCGAGCATCCAATCTAAGGAAACAAATTTAAGGGTGAAAACAAGGGAATCATGAGCCCTTGGATGCTGCTATTACCTGATACTACTCTTTGTTGCATAGGTGTCCCGGCCATGGATACTCTCAACTTGATTAGCTTCACCATATCGTAGATGGGTTATGATCTGAAACCAGGAAAACCCTTGGTGCCTATGCCCAAGAGAGATTGACAACGTTAAGTGCCCATCAGATTCAAAAACTAATTGGGCAAGTAGCCAGAGAGGAGGAAGAACTGAGAAAATGTGAACGTGCAAAAGAATACAATAGAGACCATTCTATTTGGAAAAGGGGGTTAGATTTTATGACAGTGAGGATTTATTCACCAGAGATGAGGTGGTAAATCAAAAAACTTTGCCATTCTAAAAATTGCAATTAGAAATCACGACCAAGGTTGATCAATTATGGGACTCCATTGATGATAGGTTTCAAGTTGTTGTAAAAATTATTGAAGAGTCCAGGGAGCAAAGTAGTAAGTGAGAGCATTGGAGACGTAAGGAGGCTGAGCACACTTCATCAAGTTAAAAATTTACTGCCTTGATCCATAGTATCTAAGCTAAGCATTCTCATAAACTAAAAACATAGAGAATGTTGCAAAGACCAACCATGATCCAGCCTATATATCATATAAAAATCAACATGCTCAAAAAGACAAAGAAAATAGCAAACAAGGAAATACTACCTTAGCAATTGTAGCCAAGAAAGCCAAGACCATGAGCTAAGGGCGGAAGGTCAACCCACCCAAGGCCCTCACCAATGACCATAGTAACCAACCATAAACTTCTAGGATCAATACATCAACAACAAATAGACCAAACTTTGAAAGGAAGGATAGGTCTAAGTACACTAAGTTGCCACTAAAACCATCCAAGTTGCTTGATCAACTATTAAGAAGTGAACACATGCAACACTAACAAATGATTGAAGTCGCTCAAAAGGAACACGAGAGATTGTGTGAAATAGTCAAAGATCCCTCTATAACAATGAAAGATGATCCCCTGTTGCCTAGATACTTCAAGCTAGACTACTTCTACCATTATTGTCAACTACCCGATCATGATACAAACTTCTACTTTACGTTGAAGGATGATCTACAAAGGATGATAGATAGGGGGAAACTAGTCTTAGATGCCTTTAATCCAATTTGACCACAAAATCGATCAATGTAGCTCTATAAAGATCCATTGAATGCCAATGATAGCCCTTGTGTTATTTAGCATTCAACATTGATGACAATTGAAGACCTATGAGAGAACCATTCGTGATCCAAGTACCCCCTTACAATGAGCTTCTTTAGGTTCCCATAGTTCAAGATCTCTCTTTGTTGTGAGGGTACCATCACGAACACCCTTGAGAGAACCTGTTATCATTAAGGGCCCCCAACACAATACAACCTCAGTAGTTGTAGCCCAACCAATTGCACAATGACCCCTTATGGTATCCAATGCTACTGCCTCTTCCTTACAACTTGTGACTAACAACCAAAATAGTTCAGCCAATCAAAAGTACAAGAAAAAGCCTAACAACAAGGGAGACAAGTAGATTGAGGCATGAAAGGAAGTAGGCCCACCAAAGCCCACTCCCATTTTGGCTATACCAATGACCTCCTCTACCCCATCTCCTTCAACCAACAAGCCATAGGATGATAGTAAAGTCGACAACCAAGATAATCAAAGGGAGCCACAACAACCAAAGCCTAAAACTAAAGTTCGCCTTTTAGGACATATGGAGGACGTAAAGCACAACCTAGGTGATAAGCCCATGGCCAACAAAAAAAACTTCCTTAGTGAAATGGACCAAGTTAAGCAATCCCTGAAGTAGAAAAATACCACCTTAAGCTTATATGACTTGATTACGACTTTCGTGACACATCATGAGGTGCTAGTTAAAATGTTGACCTCTATACTAGTTAGTGAGGATATCCCTACTAATGAGAAAGTCATTCATGCAATGATGATTCCTCCCACACCAGGAAAGAATAAAACACCCTTAACATTTCACAATAGCAAAATCAAGGTTAATCCCCAGAATGGTGAGGTGACTATAGCCTGTTTATTCATAACCATACACATAGAACAATTTAAAATATACCGGGTGCATGTTGATGATGGAGAAACAACCAACATCATCCCATGCACCATTGTTGAACACTTGGGCTTAATTAAGCAAGTACAACCTATGACCATTGTAGCTCTTAAGTCCTTCAATGAATCAAGAGTTGTCGTCAAGGGGTATATCTCCTTGGATTTTGTAGCTAGAGAATAATTTCCTACAACCACAAAATTCCTGGTGGTGGAAGATACATTAGGATTCAACCTGATTCTAGAAGACCTTGGTTGGCTCAATTATGAGCTGTCTCCTCACCCATCCATCAAGAAATTCACCTTCCTTACAAGGAAGGTGAAATCATCATTCATGGTAACAATGCAGATCCCCTAGCTATCGACAACATGGACATGGAACAGGGGTTCAAAGTGGAGCTTCAAGAAGAAGCTCTTAGCCATGAAGAGTAAGAATCCACCACAACCAAAGATGACAATGAGAAGTAATGTGATATGTTATGGGATGAACTCCCTTTCAACATCTTAAGTGAAAGGAATGGTGAGTATAAGCTTGTGCAGAGTAGGCCTTACTCACTCCCTAATCTTACAAAGATTAGGAAGATTTTATACAAGTAAAGTTTACCCTAATCTTCCCATGCCTTTATTACTAGATGCAATGATAGCCAAATAGCCTTATTTTTTCTTTTGCAATTTATTATATCTTTGTTATGCATGTAGCCATCAATATATTTGCATTTTTACCTATTTGTTATAATCTTTCTTTATTGTTATTTATGTTCTAAACATTAAAAAGGCATCTCTTTCAGACACTGTTTTCTAAGACATAAAAGTGGCACTATGGCCTGTGAAGCTCTAAAATTGACACTACAGTTTGCTATGAAATTAAACTAGCATTTTCATTTGCTAAGATGTTAAACTGACAACGTAACAATAATCGCACAATATAACCTATGCCCACGATGGCCTAAAACTAGTAAATGCTCCTTGCATCGATTAGCCATAAACAAAATGTCAATATAGCCATGTTTGCGACATTTACTACTATGAATGCATATAGCCAGAATAGAACCAACATTTAAAATTAGATGTCCATAATATACATAGCCATGACCACACTATGTGGCAAAATTGTTAAATAATAATCATTCATAACATAGTCTTGGCTAAGCATAGCCATCAACATAAAGACAAAAAAAAATAACCAATAAGCTAAATTGAAGGAGGCTACTGAGTAGCATCCAGAGGAGGAGGTGGTGGGTCATTCCCACCCTTATTACTAGGGCTGCCAATGTCTCTTGAGACCTAAAATGCAACAATGTATAGCTAATTAATAACTAATAGTCAAAATCATGACTCAAAACACAAACTAAATCATAAAATATATCAAACTTGTGGAGAGTCTAGATCCATCACTTCTAAGGGTAGATGGGAAAGGCCTTCCTCCAAATGATGGAGGATCTAGTCCTCCATCATGTTGACCTAGTCAACATCCCCAAGATCAACACCAAAAAGAATGCTGAATCTATCTATAGGAGTCTAAGTAGGAGGCTCACGAGTAACAGTAGCTATAGTAGTCACACCCATAATGGTAATGATATGAAGAGTGGGGGATTGCTCCACCTTAAGAGTACTTTCAAAAAGTTGATAAGCACTCTCTGCTTGGATCCCTTAAATGAATAGCTCTCTCTTGTGCTATTCAACTGACTCTTCTTTAAGCCATTTCAGGTAAGCCCCACAATTATCCTTATATTACTGCTTGTGGGCCTTTTGTATCTTGCCTCACTGAAGGACCCAATCATAGTGATCCTTCCAGCCTTCAACCTTTTGGAAGATGAGGCCTATCTACATACATTACTCTGCCATCTCCTATAGGACCACTACTTTATCCTAAATGACATGCCAATAGTGGGTCCATGTGATCTCCTTAGTTCATAACTCACCTAAGTTAACCACTTGGGCTTTCACAGAGGCTTTACGGTCTTGAAGATCCCTAATCATATCCTCCTGCCTTTGAACCTTTTCCCTCAAGGTCATAACTTCCTCTCATAGGGATTCATTTGACCTCTTTATCTCCCATGAAGCTTTTATTCATGACATTGCTAAATCAATGGCAATGTTGTATAGCTTCACTAATACACTAGATACATCAAAGGGAAGTCTAGGCAAACAGTCTACCTCCATGTCCTTATTGGAGTCCCACTCCATGAACAATACTACATAAAGCATAAAAGGCAACCATAAGACACAAACTCAAATAACCATAATGCAAACAAAGTCTACAGCCAAAACACATAAAATAAAATCCTTACCTATCTCAAGTGCACCTGATGTAATCGATCGATGATGTCCTTAGCCATCCCATGTAGGAACTCCACTTTGTTTGGAGTCTTTACCTATGGTTTCACATGAAACTTAGGGATGGGAACTTGCGCTGGTGGCTTAAGAACTACTATAAGCATAACAATCATCAAAAGGTTAGGATGACAACTAAAGATAACCAATGAAATATAACAAAATAGTGAGGCATACCTTGCTCCTCCTCCTTCTCTTCCTCTGGGATGATGATGGGAGAGTTACTTGGTATTGCATCACCAAACAAGGCATCTAGATCATCTACACTAGCATCAACAAGTCCTTCAACCATAGGTTTCTTTAGGAGTACCTCTTCTACATGCCTTTGTTCTACCTCTATAGCAACTTGGGCTATTATAACTTGACGCTTATCTACAAGCATACCACATAGAAAAATAGTAAACACAAAAAATCATAAAGTAGCCACAAAATTTTAAAACATGAAATAGCCAAAGTTTAAACTTAAGCTTCTTCGAGGTAGGCTGATTTGATGCTAGGGGTGCCTCCTCCATAGGCCTCTTGAGTTTCTCTCTAATTGTCCCTTTAGCCTCCATGCGTTGTTGTCTAGCATCTTGAACACTAGTAGGAAATGAGAGGGGCTCATCATCATTAGTATTATTAGGAGACTCATACTACCTAAGATCAAGATTCTTAGTGGTGATGGATAATGTTTCATCCATCCCCTTTTGTGGGTTCTGGGCCCACACTATTGGATAAATGTGCTTTATCCAAGCCTAGAAAGTTGGCTTGGGTCTTGGAAAACCCATTGCCCATTCCTACACACCACCAAAAACTCCATAAACATCTTTAGATAATCTGCAAAAAATGCAAGGTGCATGTGGATTATCATAGAGGTGTTAACATAGAGTCTAAGGATCTCCTGTCAAAGCCCAGTCTTCAAAGCAGTAGCCTAATCAAATTTGATGTCCTCCATCAAGACCTTCTTAAAGGTGCATCATTTTACTAGGCTAATTATCTTCTTTTGTGATAGTAGTTTGGGAAACACATAAGATATAAATAAAGGATACGATTCCTTTACATCAGTGTTCATGAAGCTATCCATCGAGATTTCAGAGTGGCCCATATTCGCATCAAGCCACTTTAGAACTTCTTCTTGATGCCCTAATTCCCCCACTATCCTTATGGGAACCTTGGCTCCATCAGTAGGGATCCTAAACAAGTCACAAAAGAGGCCAACACTTATTTCAATGTTCATCTTAACACCTTGGATGATGGTGCTAAAGCAACCAACCTCCTCATCGACAGAGTCAATAACATGCAACATCTCTATAGTAGGGATGGAAGGAATAGAAGCCATAAATACATTAATAAAACCTACATGCTGGATGTTTTCTTGAACATATCCTGGTGCTTGCCCCTTTAGCCACTCCTATGCTGATGTTACATCACCAAACTTTAGGATGAGGGTTTCCTCATGACGCAAGCCTAAAAGTGGTATAGTGACATCAGCTAAGGTGGAAGGTCCTACAAAGAAATAACCAAAGGTTAACATCCATATAAGAAATTTTGATTACCAAGAAATGTAGTAAAAAACTTAAAGCCATAAAACACTAGAAGCCATATGCTTACCTTTACTTTTCTTTTGCGGTGCGGAGGTTCGAGTTACAAGAGTCCGATCCATGTTATTGGCATCTACGCACTAACTGTGGATCATCTTATCATCCTTGCACTTCTTGTACACCATGTTGAACTTGGTGGTGTATTCATCAAAGTCCCCTCTTAGCTGTTGGTACACAGTAGTTCTGATTTGAGGACTCTTTGTGAATTCATCCAAAGCAATTTGAGCCACTACTAGAATTTGGTCATTAGTGATCAAATCCTTCTTGTTGACCTTGTACCTACAAGAAGTAAAATCAATGAAGTTAAGCAAAGAAGGTAAGCCAAGACCATATAAAACCATAAAAAACATTACAATAACCATGTTTACCCTTGTAGATGATACACAATGCTAGGCAAGTTCTAGAATAGCATGTGGGCTTTATGTGCCACCATCAAAGTATTATTAGTATTATACTAACTATATAAAACCATAAAAAACATTATAATAATCATGTTTACCCTTGTAGATGATACACGATGCTAGGCAGGTTCTAGAATAGCATGTGGGATTTATGTGCCACCATCAAAGTATTATTAGTATTATATTGACTATACTCTAGCATCGTCTAAATATTCAACAAGTAACATGAACTTATGGCATCTAAGGGGCCTCCTACGACTTTAAGAACTAGTTTATCAGTAATGTACCTGGTGCTCAGTCCTAACACCTGAGGCAATAGAGTCTTCACAACAACCCTGGCTACATCCATGAACAAGTGTGACGATAGCATCACACTGAAGTTCCTAAGGAGGTAGGCAAGGAAGTCCCTTGCCCTAGGCCAAAACCACAATGAGAGCTTTCCAAGAGGCATGTCATGCATTAGAGTATTGGCCTTAGGATGACCAATGTAGCATAAAATTCCTACCATCTCCACTATGATGAGAATAGGCCTTAAAAGGACCCTACACAAAATAAAGTAAAAACATTTTGACCAATTAGAATTTCTTAAAAAATTTGGAAAACATCCTAGTTAGAGATGAAATTAGCTTCTGTAAAAAGCTCTAAGGTGGTTATCTAATAAGCTTAAGAAATTTCATAAAAAGGCACTATTACAACCTTTCAAAGCAAAAGCATTATGGCCTATAAGAATTACTTAGCAAATTTAGACAAAACATCTAGTCAGAGTTGGAATTAGCCTTTGTAAAAACCTCTAAGGTGTTGTTCTAAATTAGCCAAAGTAATTTTATCATAACTTTGCATAACGTTGCATTATGACCAGTTGGAATTTCTTTACAAATTTAGAGAAAGCTCCCTAAGTCAGAGGTGAAATTAGCTTCTATAAAAAGCTATTAGGTGTTTATCTAAATTGGCTTCAGAAATTCCATAAACACATTAATGCCATATTTTATCGCCTTATAACCAAAAATATTATAGCCAAAACTATATCTTAGATTAAATTATGCATAAATTTGGAAAAAAAACATCTAAACTATGCACAAATTTAGAAAAAAGCATGATAAACTAAGAACAAACCATGAAGCCATAACAAAAAATTATTTAAAATAGAAAAATATTTTAATCTCTTAGAAAAAGGCAAAAAATCAACCACTTCTATTTTGGGCAATGCACTACAACCATGATTTTTGCCATGATTTGCACAACCTTAGTAAAAAAATTCATAAAAAATTTGTTTTAAGCCAAATCAAAGTGATTCTACCTCCGTTGGAAAGTCAAAGTCAAATCCTACATAGCCATGAGCAGAAAATAACACAAACTTTTGCCATTTTCATGTGAAAATTTCATAAATCTACATGAAATCACAATAGTGGCACAAATAACCTAACTGTGCAACATTAGGAAACCAGCCACAACTCCCTCATTTCAAAGCCAAATTAAACACAACAACAACCATTGAGAAGCTAACCCATAACCTTGGATTTCACAAATATACAGTCGTTTTACTAAGAAAAAATACACAAGTTGACTTGTGTTTTTATGGTAAAACTTCAAAACACCAAAAGCCTAAATTTCATAAAGCCATTAAAATAGTTGAAATAGCCAAAACCATTGAAACCCATTTAAATTCACATCAAAATAATGTGGTAGGATTTTGTTAAAATTTAACTATAACAAGTACTAGGGCCTAGATCTTAAAAAAATAGCCATACCCTACGATTTTGGGAAAATAGTAAAGCTTGTTTTCAAAATCAAATCTACAAAAGCTAAAGCGATAAAATAATCATAGATCTACATGGGAGTAGCCAAAATAGGAGGTGGGATTTTGTCAAAAAATTTTCATAATCTCCCCATCAAGGTAGATCTAAAAAAATGTCCCTAACACTTGGAAGGCAAAGAACTAGAATGAAACCATGCAAACAAAGGTAAAAATAGGTAGAATTGCCTACCTTAGAGTAATGACAAATGGGGCCTTTATTGAGATAGGCCTTGGAACCTCTAATAATTCCATTGAGAGTTCATCCATCCTCTAGATTATGGGATTCTTGCTCTTTCCTCCTTTCTATTTTGGCACCATGGTAGGCTCAACATTGAGAAAGAGGAAAATTGGAAGAAGATGAGGATTCTACATTGGCTGTAGGGAAGATGGGAGGCTTCCACGTTGAAGATTAGTTATGGCTGCCACAAAAATCTTTGCTAGAGCTTTCCTCTAATGTACTGTTACTAAAACATAATAATTATGATTAAAGTTTGCAAAATTTTGACTTATAAAACCTAAACGAAACCTTAGCTGCTAATTTAGTGCACCATGACTACAAGTGCACTGATGCAAATGGGGGAAAAGTTTAGTTCACATTGGTTTTAGGGGGGCAAACAACTTCACTTTTTAAAATTTTAAATTTTTGGATTGTGGTCCCCATCCAGTGCCTTCCCTTTTTATCAATTTTAGCACTTAAGATAGTATGGCAACCTTACCCCCATGCATCCATGCTGGGAATACCATGCCCAGCATGGAAACATGTTTACCATTTTTCAAATTTGTGAGCATTACAACATATTTCTATCATTAGTAACTCAAACTTAAATTTTTCAACCCCAGGTTTCTAAATTTGGACAAAACATGAGAATGGCTAAGTACCATGGATTTCCATGCTAAGACAATAGTGCCTATCATGGAAAAAGAAGGGTAACACTCACTCTTACCTTACAAACACACATCTAGCACAAATTTGATCCCAAAGTTGGCCCCACATGATCTAGAACCCCTCCAAGCATCTCCAGCAGCCTCAAAACCTCATCAAACCTAGTTGAAACTAGTCAAAAGCTAGGAGTTATTATTTTTCATGTTGGGGAAGACTTCTTCTACACTAAGCCTTTTACCCTTAGGGTGGAAAGGAGGGAAGCCACAAATGACTTAAGTTGATGACCTAATGATTGTTTCTTAATGCTCAGTGATCCCTAGACTCTGCTAGAACCCTCTAGAGGTTCCGAAAGCTCCAAAATGGGTCCAAAATGGTACAAATCTGTCATCCCTTCTCATCCACACTAGGTCCACCACTACCAACATGGAAGAAAGGGGGGAAATTGCATGAGGTATTTAGAAACCTCCGAACTATCAGATCTTGACACCCAACATTAAACATTGACACCAATAACCCCAAAAGTTGACATGCATGGTCAATCAGCTGCAGATCTGGCCTAGATCTAACTTTCTTAATTCAAGGGACCTTTTTCACACTAAGCCTTCCACCCTCAGCATGGAAAAAATGGGGGAAGCCTAAAAACCCCCTCATAGCCCCCAAAATAACTAGATCTTAACCTTAGACATTGATGACCAATGCTAGCAACCTTGTGAGCACTCATGCATGGCTAGATTAACCAAAAATGATCAAAAAAGCTTCCTCCAAAACTTTCCATGCTAAGCATGGAAGCCCTAGCATGGAAAGAGGGGGAGTCCAAAAAATGGTTTATGACCCTTAAAATAGTAATATTTCAATGTCAAATTATAGTAGGCAACACTGGTGACCTTAAGGGCCTACACGCATAACCAAAAGTGTTCAAAAGTGACCAAAACAATTTTACCCTATTTTTCCATGCTAAGCATGAAAGCCCTAGTTTGGAAAAAAGAGGGGGGGAGTCCAATAAAAGCCTTAACAACTATGAGACAACCAAATTTTAACATTAGATGTTAGTAGTTGATGTCAATAGCCTAGGAAGCCTACATGCATGCTTGATAGTGGCCAAAAGTGATCAAAAAGCTTTTCCCCTATTTTTCCATGCTAAGCATGGAAGCCCTAGCATGGAAAAAGGGGGGCAAAGTCTAATAACAACCTTGAAACAACAAAAATTTGACATCAAGTAATGGTAGTCATTACCAACAACCTCAAAAACCTACATGCATGGTTGAAATTGGCCAAAAATCACCAAAAATATTTTTTCCCATTTTTCCACACTAAGCATGGAAGCCCAAATGTAGAAAAGGAGGGAAGCCCAAAAAACCATTCACCAATCCTCAAGATAGCCAAATTTTAACACCAAGCATTGACCATCATCATTAGCAACCTCATAAGCCCATATGCATGACCAAAAGTACCCATGAAATGTCAAAAGGCCTTTTCCCTGGCATGGAAAAAGGGAGGAGAGTTCAATAAAAGCCTTAACAACCCTAAAAAAACCAAATTTTGACATTAGATGTTAGTAGTCAATGTCAGTAGCATAGGAAGCCTACATGCATGTCTGATAGTGGCCAAAAATAATCAAAAAGCTTTTCCCCTTCATGGGATGCGCTATCGCATGGGCCACGATATCGCATCCCATGCGATATCTCATACGCGATATCGCGTCGTCCCCCGTGATATCGCATACGCGATATTGCAGTGCGCCGCCAAGTCTATAAATAAGAGGCGGCTCTCCCTTGTTTTCACATCTAGATCTAGACCCTTAGGGAAAATTTGGTAGTTTTACCTCTCCAGATATAGAATATATTCCATGTGCCCGCAGTAGGAGCTCCAAAGTGAACGGATCTTTATTCGAGCAAATATTATACTCGAACACATGTGTGTCTACGGAAATAAAGATGAACTTCTTGGATAAACCTTGTAGTGCATGGAATAGACTAAATAGGACTTTTATTTATTGTTATTTACTGTTTATCATTTACATGCTTTATTAGGAATTAAATCTCTCTCAACCCTTCTCTCCTAGTTAAGTGCCTCAGTACGACCGCTTTGAGCACGTGCGTTACGCGTGGTGATCCCAACAACGACTAGCGTTTGGTAACCACGATTGCATTGGTTCAAGGTGTGAATGGTAAGTGGGAACGAATGCTGACACTAGGTTAATTAAGACTTAGTTAGTTAGTTAAAGTTAGTAATTAGTCCCTTCAACCCTTCACCTCACTAGCACAGGAGATAAAATAGAAAAAGATATAAAAATCATATACCTTAGACTTACTTAACCATACACCATGAAAAATACAAGTAAGTTTGGGAAGACAACGAATAATTAACCTTAAGTGTTCCATGAGGCGTGTAGGCACTTAGTCTACGGAGTTCGACCAGATCGCACGTGTTACGCTTGTATTCATATGGTTGAGTGTAGGGGTACCTCGCCACTCATCATTAGCATCATTATCGGGGACTAACTGTTTGTGTGCTAAGTAGAACATAGGAAATCACTCACATCGTTGGGAGCTTAAACGAACCTTAGGGTTAATTAAACGAAAAAATTACATAATGGATAAATAGCACACTGAATTAAGTTAAAATATCTTCTTCGAACAAGAGCATTACACCACCTAGGGATAATACAAGAAATAGTCAGCAATCTAAAACACATAACCAAAATCAGCCAATTCCTCAACAATATAGGGTGGTATATACTCATCCCAACTAGTATATACCTAATTTTACCTTTATCCTCCATCAGGATGAACAGATGCACTGGAGAGACTTACAAGGTAACATAGTGTTACCTCCAAATCGTGCAGTCCCCAACATGCTTCTTCGTGCTCTGGCACAAATCAGCATGACAAAATTATATGTTGAATACGTTGCAGTAGATTTTGATATCAGGGATTACTATCCCATCGCCGCACAACGTTTAAGGGACTCAAGGCAGGAGAGCCAACATACACTGTTGAAGGGCAAAGGGGTCCCACACGTCCTGAGTGAAATTGGAGATGGTGAACCACTTATAACGGGTTCTCTATCGAATGATGTTCCACCTCCTAATGATAGTGAGGAGGTGGGGTATTAGAACCTACAATCCATGATACACAACCCTCGTTCTAATCCCTGTGAACGCCAACTATTCGTTGAGGGAACAACAATACATGAAAAGGACGTGCACTCAGATCATCATCATGATCGGGGCTGAAGCCATACAAGAGAAGGTAGGAAACATCGTCATGGCGATGGTTCTCCTTCTTCTTCCCCTTCTTCACATCATTCACCCTCTCCTTCCACATCTGGGCGTAGCTATCAAGAGCATAATGGTGAGGATAGAGGTAGACAAAATGAGAGACCTCAACGAGAGAGTCGAGAGAGAGGACAAGGGCATGAACGAAGGGAAAGTAGAGAATAATGTCGATACCATAGACATCATGAAAGAGATGATCATGATGAACCCCTACTTGCCACCTGAAGCATGCTAAATATAATGGAGGCAGTGAGAATACCAACAAGGCATCAAAGAGATAGTCGAATCAAGCGCTTAGACATGAACAACATCCCACGTTTCGAAGGGGGATACAACGCTAATCTGCAAAATCATTTACAGGCATTCCATGATGCTTGCACCTTGCAAAACATAGAGAAAAAGTCATAGAAACTAAAGTTGTTTCCCAGGACACTCATTAAGAAAGCAGAGAGTTGGTACTGGTCCCTAGAACCAGAAACCATCAGGAGGTGGAGTACGATGTTAGAACTCTTCAATGATAAATATCAAACGTACTCCAGAGTGTCTAATTTGCGTAAGCAAATCCAAGGATGGAAGCAAGGTACTCATGAATCCTTAGATGCTACCATGGGCCACTACTACGCATTGTTACATCGTTGCCCGGGCCATGGTTATGCACAATGGGATCAACTTTGCCATCTCATAGATAGGCTAAGGTATGAAAGTAGGAGAACCCTTGGGACTTATGCCCAAGGGAGACTATCAGAACTTAGATCCCATGAAATTCATCGCTTGTTGGAACAAGTAGCCAAAGAAGAAGGGGAGCTATGAAAAAGGGAAAGTGTGGAAGAATATAACCGTGATCCCTCTCTTTGAAAGAAGAGAGTGAGATTTTTCCATGAAGAGAATGAGTCACCACTCGAAGAGTTGGTGAACAGAAAAACCTTGCCGCTTCACAAGCTAACAACAGAAGTATTGGCTAAGGTAGATGAAGTATGGAGCTCCTTATACAGTAAAATTGAAACTGTCCTGAAAATCGTAGAGGAGTCTAAGGAGCNAGCTCTAGTTGAATGTTGCTCTTCTTAAGTTGGGGCAGGTTCCAGGCTTGATACATCTCTCGTGAAATTAAGTTGACTCCAGAACCTGAGTCAAGAAGAGCCTTATGTGGTTCATTCTCGGTGACTTGGAGGTAGATTAAGGGACTTTCAGGGTTAGATAGTTTCCTGGGAAGGTGGCCTACCTTGATCCAGTCGGTTATGATATGTGTTAACATAACCGTATGTGTTAAGCTCTATTGTTGGATTGAAGGGTGCTCCGAAGCCTTATGTGTTGGAGGAGTGTACCTAGACTCAACTGCTTGTTGTTGTGAGAGCTTGTCTGGGATTTTGGTTCTGAAGAAAGGTCTTCTCTTTTTGTAGTTGTTAGAACCAGTAGGGGGTTGAATGTTTACGACTCTCGTAGCATTTCGTGGCTGTGGTTGAGTGGGGAGTTTCCCTTGCATTGTTGGAGTAGGAGGTGTTATGGGAACTATAGGTGGAAGAGGTGCGGATGGATTAGGAGGATGGTATGGGTATGGAGCATCTCCCAGAGGAGAAGAAGTCCTTCTAAAGTACTCCCGAACTTGGTAGTGACATTGGGGAGTTGTGTGATCCATAGAGTCACTTGGAGAAATCGGCTGCTGCACGTAGTATCCATATGGATCGGGTTGCTAGTAAGGGTACTATTGTTTCGACGATGGCGTCCCCCATGATTGTGGGTATTGCCACTACTAATNAGAATGAACCACATAAGGCTCTTCTTGACTCAGGTTCTGGAGTCAACTTAATTTCACGAGAGATGTATCAAGCCTGGAACCTGCCCCAACTTAAGAAGAGCAACATTCAACTAGAGCTAGCTGACTAGTCCATCACTATTCCCTTGGAAGTGGTGGAGGACATAGTTACCACTATTTGTGGTTGGTCATACCTAGCAGATTTCCTAGTGATAGAAGTTAACAATGACAAAGGGGACTTCCCAATTATAATGGGAAGGGCATGGCTAAGTACAATAGATGCATGCTTAGGGATCCACGATCTTTCCTTGGAGATATCTAAGGTAAATATTTATGGAAAGATAGAGAAGAAGAAAGTTCCGTGCATCACATACAATGACTTAGAGGGTGATGACATGGAGGAATGCTCAGCATCTCTTCCATGTAACCGGTGTGGCCAAGAAACTATGAGACAAAGGTGCTTGTATGTAGCAACCACACAAGTAGTGGACACCCCGTGGTTAACAGCTACTAGAAAAAGCAAACCAACATGCATGAAACGAGCTGAGGAAGTAACCCATGCCAACAATGAAGGCATAGATAGATTGGAGTATGAGCATCTCCAACTTCCACCCCTTAATCTAAGAACATCAATTGGGAGAAGTTGGACACTTCTAATAAATTCAAACAGGCGCTCATTATTTCGGATCTCTCCCTCTCCATTCAATCATGGGGGAGATGGCCACCTATGCTAATCATTTGGGACCCTCAGTTCTTTTTAAGTTTTTGTTTTACACATTTTTGTTTTACATGTTTTTGTTTTACAAGTTTTTGTCTTACACATTTTTGTTTTACAATTTCTTTGACTTTTCTCATTTTTGTTTTTCAACATCGTTATACTTTTTCATTTTTTGTGTGTATGTGTGTGTGATCCACCTTGTAAGTTTGTCACCTAATAAGTGTTCTTCATGATGGTATCAACGGTTTTCATGTTGACTGCTAATGTTTGGTTTTTACCTTTAAGTCATGATGTTGATACTAAGGTATGGTTCTTTTGATATGGCAGGCAATGAGTGCACGTCATCCATTCATCCACAAGTTTCTATGGTCTCTCTCAGCTTGGAAATGTATAGTCCCTTTCTAAATAAGAACTCTAATGAACCAGTGACTGGGCATTTTTCAAACTAAGGAAGGACTCAAGGATTGAAAAGGGTATGACTTCAAGGGAACTTGATGCATTTGTGTTGGTCGTTCTCTTGGGTGCTTGGATGTTTTCTTCTTGAGTTTTCTTGCCGTTTCAATGTCACCCAATCATCAGGAAGTTGAGCAATAAAAATAACAAAGTCTTTGCATGGTGCGGTTCTCACGTATAAACACATAAAACACAAAAAAAAAGAGCAAGTGAGAATTCAAAGCACATCCCTTAGACAAAATAATTATTTAGGCTACAAGCACTAGTTATGGAACTAAAATAAAAGGTTCCCTATAACTAAGGCCCTTCTCACTTCTCGTTCTTTCCTCCTTGTTTTGTCGAAATGGTGGTGACTCATGGGTGAAGGCATTC
This sequence comes from Gnetum montanum, assembly GCA_015680685.1. Taxonomy (NCBI): domain Eukaryota; kingdom Viridiplantae; phylum Streptophyta; class Gnetopsida; order Gnetales; family Gnetaceae; genus Gnetum; species Gnetum montanum. Next base: position 137,932 of record MNCI01023165.1, on the reverse strand, counting down.
TTGTTACTTCAAGAGGATGGATTGGCCGAATGCATTGATGCAAAGTCACTGGATGTGGTTTTTTTCAGGTTGAACTTGGAATGGGATTTACTAAGTCACATTAATCATGAACTTTACAACGGGTTGTACACCACCTTGTCCTTGGGATTCCATTCCATTTTCTCCTCTCCATCCTTCTCTCCATTGTTCACCCCATTGTCGGTTGTATCATTAGTGTATATTTTGGTGGATGCATTTTTTTTTCTTTTTGGTAAATTCTCGTGGTTAAGACTTTAACTCTTGTTCCAAATGACATTCCCAGAGCCTACGGACTCTTTGAATGTGGGTTTGTCAAGGCATTAGGGGCATGAGCCTGCTTTGGGGAGGACCCATTAACATTCCTATTTGGTGCACCAGTTAACTTCTTTCCCCTAACATTTTTTCAATCCATTTTATTTTGTTCATTTCCATATTGACATGCCTTTCATCGATGTCATAGTTGTCTCTTTTTCTTCATCTTTCTTGAATCTTTTTCTTTCTCCATTCTATCACTACCGGAGGTTCGCTATTAGTCATGGGGGTACAAGGCCCAAATTGTTTTGATTTTCTCCTAACCCCTACACCTTCGGTAGTCACCACTATGATATCTCCAGACTCATATCAGCCATACCACAACCTAGCCAACAGACCTTTCACCAAAGCAAGGTATCAACTACATTGAAATTCATTTACCCTTGCTAATATAAATATCGTGTTGTGTGTGCAGATGAAAATCATACAATAATGGATTGGATCTGGAAGGAACACCTGGAATAGAGCAGCGCTGAAGTAACTATGCAAGGAGCAAGATCAATGGCGCACTTACGGATGGACAACAAAAGGCATAATTTTGGCGTTGGTAGCAACAAAACTTCTTTCTCTCTCTCTTTTTCAAGCTGCCAAATAAGGCCTGATGTTAATGTAATAAGGTGTTCACTCTTGTTGTCATGAACACCAGTTTTGTTGTTCTGTAATGATGATTCGTTCACATGTCATCACATTAGTTCCATTTAGTCAATAATCCCATACCTTCCCAATATTTTGTAAGGAACTCGAGGACGAGTTTTCATTCAGTCATGGGAGTATGATGGGATGCGATATTGCCTGGGCTGCGATATTGCATACGTGATATTGTGATGCACCACCAAGTCTATAAATAAGAGGTGGCTCTCCCTTGTTTTCACATCTAGATCTAGACCCTTAGGGAAACTCTGGTAGTTTTACCTCTCCAGAGATAGAATATTTTCCATGTGCCTGCAATAGGAGCTCCAAAGTGAACGGATCTTTATTCGAGCAAATATTGTACTCGAACACATGTTTGTGTACGGAAATAAAGACAAACTTCTTGGATAAACCTTGCAGTGCATGGAATAGGCTAAATAGGACTTTTATTTATTGTTATTTACTATTTATCATTTACATGCTTTATTAGGAATTAAATCTCTCTCAACCTTTCTCTCCTAGTTAAGTGCCTCAATACGACCTCTTCGAGCATGTGCGTTACGCATGGTGATCCCAACAACAACTAGCGTTTGGTAACCATGGTTGCATTAGTTTAGGGTGTGAATGGTAAGTGGGAACGGATGCTGACACTAGGTTAATTAAGACTTAGTTAGTTAGTTAAAGTTAGTAATTAGTCTCTTCAACCCTTCACCTCACTAGCACAGGAGATAAAATAGAAAAAGATATAAAAATCATATACCTCAGACTTACTTAACCATACACCATGACAAATACAAGTAAGTCTGGGAAGACAATGAATAATTAACCTTAAGTGTTCCATGAGGTGTGTAGGCACTTAGTTTATGGAATTTGACCGGATTGCACATGTTACGCTTATATTCGTATGGTTGAGTGTAGGAGTACCTCGCCACTCATCACCCCTATTTTCAATGCTAAGCATGGAAGCCCTAGCATGGAAAAAGGGGGCAAAGTCTACTAACAACCTTGAAATAACAAAAATTTGACATCGAATATCGGCAGTCATTGCTAGCAACCTCAAAAACCTGCATGCATGGTCAAAACTGGCTAAAAATCACCAAAAATATTTTTCACCATTTTTCCACACTAAGCATGGAAGCCCCAATGTAGAAAAATGAGGGAAGCCCAAAAAACCATTCACCAATCCTTAAGATATCCAAATTTGAACACCAAGCATTGACCATCATCATTAGCAACCTCAAAAGCCCATATGCATAACCAAAAGTGCCCATAAAATGTTAAAAGGCTTTTTCCCCAAATTTCCCATGCTAAGCATGAAAGCCCTTGCATGGGAAAAAGGGGGAAGAGTTCAAAAGCCACTTAGGAAACCTATAAAAAGACTAGTTTTGGCTTCAAACCCTAATCCTCGACCTTGATGGCCTTAGGGGTCAACATGCATAGTCAATTAAGGTTAAAATGGGTCAAAAATCTACTCCCCCCCCCCTTCCCCCCCTTTTTCACATTGAGCTCTCTATCCCCAGCTTGAAAGAAATGGACGAAGTCAAAAAAACACCATTTCGAAATGCCCAAAATTGCCAAAAATTGAGACCAAACCTTTGTCCTTGACCTCGATAGCCTCAAAGGCTAACATGCAAAGTTGATTGAGGCAAAAATTGGTCAAAAATGCACTCCCCCTTGTTTTCCACATTAAGCTTTCTATCCCCATCATGGAAGAAAAGGGGAAGCCAAAAAACCACTTAGGAATGCCCAAAACTATCAAATGTGGACATGGAGCCATAGCCCTTAACCTTGACAATCCTGGGAGGCAACATGCACGGTTGATTGTAATCCAAATTGGCCTAGATCTAGGACTCTTGCTTCTTTCACACTAGAGTAACCTCCTTAGCATGGAAACAAGGGGGGAGAGTTGCTTGTCCACTTTTGAAGGCAAGATGGCACTCTCAGAAACCAAAGTTCTTCATCAAAAAAGCCCAAGCCCTCATAGCCTCAAGATTTCACTTATTTGACCTCATTATAACCCTCAAAATATAGTCTCCCCCATTCTTTCATGCTAGAGTTACTCCCTCAATGTGGAAATAGGGGGAAGACTTTAAGCACCCTTAAATAGCCTTCAAACATGCCCAAAATCAGCTAGAAACTTGCAGAATCGAAGTCTATGTTCCTAAGGGCCTAAAAACTTGGTTAAAGTGCCAAAAAAAATCACTCTAAATCCATCAAATAAGTGTCCTATTTTTCCACGTTGAGGGTACTCTAATCAATGTGGAAGAAAGGGGGGAAGTCATTTTAATACCTATTGACACTCAAAATGGCCTAAAATTGCCTCAAAACAAAGCCAAGAGATGCATAAGTTCTAGATCTGGGCTCTAACCACCTATTTGACCATGTTTGACCTTATTTTTCCTTAGATTTTGGTTCCCCCTACTAACCCCCCCTCTTTTCTATGCTAGGCAGTGTGGAAACAAGGGGGGAAGACTTCAAAACTTGCTTTTTGGCCTCCACAGATCTTCAGGGAGCCCTAATTTTAATGGATTTGACCCTGCGCTACCTTGGGAAGGTCTTTGGACCTCAATTTTGAACCTCTGAACATCCTAAAACCTATTTTCCTTAGTCTCCATACTAAGGATGCCTATTTGCACACTGAGCCTAGCATGGAAGCTTCAAAACGCTTGATTTTTTGGGTCTAGATAGCCCAAAAATAGCCTTGATTAATGTCTGAACTCACCTAATAGCCTTGTAGCCTCAAAACATGGCTTGTTGAGGCCTAAAACTAGCAAAACTTAATCATTTTTACCATATATGGCCTACTTTACTTAATTTTTGACTTATTATATAATGTTTTAGCTTATTTTCGGACTTATGTTGCCTAGTGGACATGGTTGACCCTCTATGGCCTCTATACAATCCTATATGTTCATTGTTTGTCTTATTACATCTCTATTTATCTTTGTTTGGCCTTTAAATGATATCAAAGAGTGGGGTTTGAGCTTCCCTAACCACTATTTAACACCATGTGACCATGGCCCGTTAAGGCCTTAAACTATCATTATAGTTCACTAAGACTTTAAATTGGCATCATGGCTTGCTAAGGCCTAAAACTAGCAAAAGTGTGGCCTTTATTTATCATTTGTAGCCTTGCTCCTTGTATTTTTCCTTGTTTGACCTTGATGTGATCTTTGTTTGCCTCCTTTCCGAATTAACTGTATCTCATTGATGACCTTGGATGGCCTTAATTGCATTAGATTTGAATATGCTTTATGGCATTTTAACATTATTTATTCACTTTTAGCTAGGTGCCACTTAATATGCCTTTGGTTGATATGCAGGATCAAAGTATGAGTACCTGGAAGCAAATCGGTTTGCCTTTATGTCTATATGAACCTCACGATGATGTTAAACTATGTATCGACTATGATTGCCTAGATTTTGAGCCTAAGAGTCTTGTAGACCACATAGCCTCAATAAAGAAACCTTTAGAATGGCCTAAAAACCTAGCCAAAACCCTTGATTTAGAAGTAGGAGACATAACTAAAGATCCTTTAGTTGAGGTTCCTATTACAACACACAGTGGTGAGGAGAAAATCCTTAAACTAAGCTCCTCATTAGAGCTTAAATGTGCTTGAGACATCACTGAAATCTTACAAAACAACATTAAGAAATTGTCCTAATCATATGAAGATATGCCAAGCCTAAACCCATGTCTAGTCTAGCACAACATCATACTAGATCCTAACATTACACCAATTAAGTAGAAAGTGCACAAGATTATACCTGATTTGGCCTAGGTAGTTCACGATGAAATCTCAAAGCTCTACCAAGTAGGTTTCATTAAGGCTATCAATTATGCAAAATGGGTATCCAACATAGTAGGAGTCCCTAAGAAAATGGGAGCATCTATATTTGCATTGATTTTCAAGACCTAAATAAAGCCACCATCAGGAATGACTTTCCTTTATCTAGTATTGATCAACTTATCAATACTACAGCTAAACATGCCTTATTGTCCTTTATGGATGGATTCTCAGAATATAACCAAATTCGGATCAACCAAGAGCACCAACTTAGCACAACCTTTATGACCCCATAGGGTACTTTTTGTTCTACCATGATGTCCTATATCTTCAATGATTACATGTTAGGTTTACTTAATGACTACGTAGATGACATAGTCATGAAGTCTAAAATAGCCAATGACCATGCTAATGACCTAGATCTTGTGCTCAAATGATGCCTCAAATACGAGCTTAGGCTAAATCCTAAGAAGTGTGTCTTTGGTTTCAAGACTGGTAAGATGCTTGGCTTTGTAGTCTCTAAGGCATAGATATGCATAGATCCTAATAAGGTTAAGACATATCCAAATTGGCAGCACCTATCAACCTTAAAGAGCTTCAAGGATTACAAGGTAGACTATAGTTTATTCATAGGTTTATCGTTAGGCTTATGGACAAGTTACAGCTCATGCAGCACTTGCTTAAGAAAGGAGTTCACTATGAGTGAACGGTTCAATGCTAAGAAGCCTTTGAAAACTTTAAGCAAAAATTAACAAAGCTACCTATAGTCTATCCTTAGCAAGAGAGAAAACTATTTTACATTTATCTCATCATTTCTGATACATCCATTGCCTCTCTACTCTGTCAGAAACATGATGATGGAGTAGAAATGCTTATATTCTACCTTAGACATGCATTAGTAGCCCACAATACTCAATATACTAAAGTGGAGAAGCATTATCTAGCACTAGTCTTCTCTTTGAAAAAATGGAGACACTACCTCTTTAGAAGCCAAGTTAATGTAATTTACAAGGATATAACATACTCAAAGCCATAACTATCAACATTTATGAAAGTAGCTGTATAGCTCGATGGAAAGCCATAACAATAGAGTTCAACCTCCATTACAGTTCTCAATCCTAAAAAAAAAGGTCAAGCTATAGTTGTACAGCTCACAGTTTCACCAATTGATGACCAAGCAGCCATAGATCCTAAGTTCCCTTATGAATACATTAACATAGTTAGCCAAGTGCCTAAGGGTTATGACGTAGTTATGAACTTCGATGAAGCTTCAACAACCCATGGGGCAACTGCTATTGCTATCACAATGTTCCCATCTGGAAAAATCCAATCCTTTGCCTATCATTTTGGGTTCCCATGTACAGACAACATATCAAAATATGAAGGTTTAATCAGAGGGATGATGGTAGCTTGTGACCTAGGAAGCTTAGCCATCAAAGGTAATTTACAACTCATGGTTAACCAAGTAACTGAAGTCTATGCATGCAAGGCTAAGTATTTACAACCTTGCTATGACCTAGAGAAGTAATTATTACAAAAATTCATAGATGTTGATATCCAACACATACCTCAGAATGAAAATGTCATAGTTGATGCAATTGCAACATTAGTCCTTAGTGTGATGCCAGATGTGTTTAGCAAGTTGTCCACCTTAATTATGGATTGCGTTACTCCTATTACACAGAACATTGAGGATACCTTTGTGGTTATTGTTCATACTAACCCTTCCAAGGAGTGGTATGACAATATTAAATTTTACCTTATGCATGGTGAATCCTCACAAGGCTTGCCTACTTCTCAGAAGGATGTCATACGTAAGCGGTTGAAGTAGTATGTCATCATAGGTGATAACACATTATATTGATGGTCCTATAACGACATACTCCTAAAGTGCTTAGGCAAAATTGAAGCTAGAACAGTCCTAGAGGAGGTTCATAAGGAAGTTTATGATGGACATATAGGACCTAGAGCCATGGTCACTAAGATTAGATGGTTAGGCTACTATTGGCCCCATATGGAAAATGACTGCTTGCAAAAGGTTAAGTGAAATACATTCCAATAATATAACAACCTAATACATGTATCACCAACTGAGTTGCATATGACTCAGATAACATGGCCATTTTAGTGATGGGCATTGGATATCATTAGATCCACAATGCCTAAATCTACCACAGGGCATAACTTCATCATCACCACAACCAAATACTTTACCAAGTGGGTTGAACCTATTCCCCTAAGGAAGATCACATTCGAACAAGTTTGCAAGATTATTTTAGACAACATTGTAGCTTGTTTTGGCATACTCATGACCATAGTTATAGATAATGGACCTCAATTCAATAGCCAAGAAACCAAGGATTTTTGTCACAACCTAAGTATTAAGCATTCTTTCTCATCGCCTTACTACCATTAAGCTAATGGACAAACAAAACCAAGCAACAAGGCCATCATCAACTTGTTTAAGAAGATGCTCAACAACAGCAAGCAAAAGTGGCACGAGCAGCTTATCCATGCACTATGGGCATATAGAACAACCTACTGTGTAGTAACTGACATGACCCCTTATAGCCTTGTTTATAATTTTGAAGTTGTTTTACCTCTTGAATTGTAGGTACCATCACTCTAAGTAGCCTTGACTGACTTCATCAATGATGAGCAAAGCAAGGAGTTGTGGATAGCAACACTAGATTTGATGGAAGAGTAGTGTATGCAAGTGCTTGCTCACATTTGATGGAAGCAACAACATCACCATAACTTGACCATGTGCAGGATTGAGGGGGACCTCATCCTCAAGGCCATTCATAAGCATACAAACAAATTCTCAGCCAACTGGGAAGGATCATTCCTTCTCACCAGAGCCTATGGAAATGGAGAATTTAGAATAGCTAACATGGATGGAAATGAGCTAGCCTATTAGGTCAATTATTCCTATCTAAATCCATACTACATGCATCCAACAGATTGTCCACAAACGAGCCTACTTTCAACGGTCCGCTATGACCTTAAACTAGCGACATGGCCTACCAGGGCCTTAAACTAGTACCATGGCCTACTACGGACTTAAACTAGCAACATCAGTGACTTGGATAGCCTAATTTTCATGTGGCCTCTATGCATTGTAGCATTATAATATGCAGTGATGTTTTGTATTCTTTGTTGATGCCTCTTAGGTCAATCCTCTAGACACCAACAAAGAGGGATGATTGAAACACCACAAAATTTTCTATCATAACCAATCTTCATCATGTAGCTTTCACCCCATGAAACTCGAGGCAAAATTTCATTGTAAATGTGAAAATTGTAATCCACAATGGGAAATTTTACATACTTTGTACTTTTGCAGCTGAAAAATTCCTCATAAGTGGTCAAAGCCTCATTCCCCAAGTGAAAAAAAGTTACCTAGTGTCTATATTTAGGCTTTGGGGATGGGGCGAGGGGGGGGGTGGGTTAAAGATGCCTTTTGGAATGCCAAAAAAGGTAATTTGATGGGTTTTATGAGGGGTAGACATTTTTCTACATTGAAATCACATGCAGGAGGGTAGATCTCACCTACTCCTAGCATGGAAGGGTAGGGGGTTTGAAAACTTTTCCCCCTTCAACATGGAAACAAAAGGGACATTTTGGAAACTTTCCCCTCAAACTAGAAAGTTTTCACCTAGCTTGGAAACTTTTCCCCTAGGTTGAAAAGTTTCCCCCTATCTTGGAAAATTTTCCCCCAACTTGGGAAGTTTCCCCCTAGCGTGGAAAGTCCAAACCCCCTGCATGGAAGCCACAACAAGTAAAATTCATTGAGTCATGCACTTCAATGTTGACTAGCCACTTCAACAAGCATGGTGGAGAGCTTAGCATGGAAGATTAAATACCAACGTGGAAGGGCTACCTCGGTTACTATTTTTACTAAATAGAATGGCCATGGGGGAAAGCACTTACTATTTTTAATAAGCCTCCAAATTTGAGCATCCATTTCAGCTAAATTTGGTAGCCAATTCGCAACAAAATTACATCAAATTTATAGCCATTTTGCAAATCAATCATAGCCAATTTCCAGCCCTATTCATGGCCTAAAGACCCTATAAAAACCAAACCCCAACACCATTTACAAGTTCCAGAAATTTTTAGCAAGGTCCACATTTTTGACAAGGTTGAGCAAAATTTTGACAAAGTAATTTTTAGCAACAATTTGCACAACTCCATGCCTGGGGCATTTTCAAGCACTTAAGAGCTCTTGCAAGTTTCCATACTTGTAGTCTCTTGAATCCCAACATGGAAGCATTGAGGCCTTGAGACTTGGTAGATTTTAGTGTTAACATCACACTTTTGGAATTCCAACCCAAAGTGGAGGAATTTAACATCCAAATATTTCCCCTTTCTCAACCATCCCCTCCCCATCCCACCAATAGCAACCAAGTTGTAGATCCAAGGTTGTAGTAATGAAGGGAAGTCCTATAGCATCAAGAGTGGCTTAGTACCTAGATCATGGCAAATTATCTCAACTTCAAAGAGCTTTGAACTCTTGTACAAGTGGACCTCCTTTTTGCTTATTCAAGGACCATTTTTTGTACACATTTCTCTAACTTAGTTTTTATTCTCTTCTCAATAAACTTTTAAGTTTTGAGTTTTATATTCAATAGAATTAAAGTTATTATTTGTGCATTATTCGAATCTGCTTGCATTTTCACGTTTTGCATCTCCCAAGTTTTTAATTAATTTGCTAGACTAGCCAAGGTGCCTTGAATCCCATTTTTATCATGAAGGCCCTAGGGGTTTGGGGTTCAGGAATTGCCTGCATCGAGGATCCTTGGTTCTCATTCCAGTAATCTAGGTTTTTTGTTACAACAAGTAGTTCCACCAACACTAAGCCTGCTATCCAAGTGGAGCTCCATCCCAACCTCATGAGTAGTACTAGTAGTGGTAGCACCCACAATCATGGGGGATGTCACCACCAAGGCAACAGTACCCTTACCAGTAGCCAAATCCCTGTGGATACTATGTTCAGTAGCCAATTTTTCTATGTGACTCTTCTAGTCACACCTCCTTTTAGCACCACTACTACCTTCTTGAATACTACAAAGCTCAATCTCCAAGAGGGGAATCCTAATTTCCATATTATCCTCCTCATCCTTTTGCACTTGTGCCTCCACCCTTAACTCAACTACCACCAATTCCATCCATGCAGGGTGAAATTCCTGCCCGACCACAACAAAGAAATGCCACAAGGGCTATTAACTTATAGCCTACTACTTAGCCAAGTGGTTTAAAGAAAAAATCTAGAAAAAGACCTTTCTTCTGAAGTAATAGTTCTTCTAAGCCCTCACAAACACCTATAGTAGATGACCTTGCTTCTTCCTCATCCTCTACTACATCATTTTAGAGCCCTTCAAACCAAAAACCTTCTAAGGTCCACATAGTAATGTTGATCCATGTCATCATAGATTGGATCAATGTTGGCCACCTTCCTAGGAAACAATCTAATCCTATGAGTTCCCTAATTTACTTTCAAATCATTGGGAATAAGCCTTGCAAGGCCCTTCTGGACTCAAGTTCTAGCGTGAATTTGATCTCTCATGAAATGCACAAAGCTTAGAACATGCCTCCACTCAAGAAGAGCAATATTCATCTTGAGTTGCCAAATCAGTCCATCACCATTCACTTGGGACTGGTGGAGGACATTATGATCGCCATTTGTGGGTGGTCTTATCATGTAACTTCCTAGTGATCTATGTTGATAACTACAAGGGGGACTTCCAAATCATCATGGAAAGGGCTTAGTTGAGTATGATTGATGCACAGTTGGGAATTCAAGATCTCTCCTTGGAAATTTCCAAGGAAAATGAATTTGAAAAGATTGAGAGGAAGCACATTTGATGCATCACATACAGTGACACAAGGTGCAACCGTGTGCAAAAATTATGGACCATGCAATCACATTTTCCACAGCATGCAAAGAACGTGTTGATGTGATAGAAATTCAAAGGTGCTTGTATGCAGTAGCCAAAAAATAGGAGGGCATCCAATGGTTGATAATTGATCCCTAGAGAAATTCAACAAAATGCATGGAACCAACTAATAGCCTTACAAGTGCCTACATTGAAGGCATGGATGAACTGAAGAAAGTTCATCACCAACTGTTTGATGAATAACTTAATGAAACCAACTAGGGAGAGTTGGAAATCCCTGAAAGCTTTAAATTGGATTCCCTTAAGCTGAAACCTTTACCAGCTAGAATGGAATATGTCTTTCTGAGCAATGGAAAGCCAATTATCATCAATGCCAACCTTGATCCTATGCAGAAAAAGAAGTTGTTGGAGGTGATCAACAAATGGACAATAGTCTTTGCTTGGTCATATCCTAAACTCATGAGAATTGATCGTAGAATATGCCAGCACAACATCTACACAAATCCTTCCATTAACCCAAAGAGGCAGTCACAACAATAGTTGAACCCTAAACTTAAGCAAACCACGAAAGAGGAGATTGAACAACTTCTCAAGGCAGGTTTCATCTATTCCATTACGGATAACTAGTGGGTTAGCCCACTTGTGATAGTGCCATAGAAGGGTGGAAAATGAAGGATCTGTATCAATTTCAGGCTATTAAACATGGCAACTTACAAATATCACATTTCTTTGTCATTTGTGGACCATGTGTTGAACATCATTTCTAGGCATTGCTTCTATAACTTTTTGGATGGTTATAATGGCTATAACTAAATTTAAATTACACTAGAGGATCAAGCCAAAACAACATTCACAAGTTCCTAGGGGACTTTCACATATAGAAAGATGTCATTTGACCTATGCAATGCCCCTACTACATTCCAATGCCTTGTCCTGAGCATCTTCCAGTGGCAAATTAGTAGTAGGGTTGAAGTCTTCATGGATGACTTCTCCACTTATGGAGCTACATTCGAGCAAGTCCTAGACTACCTTGAGCAAGTGCTAAAAAGATGTGTGGAGACAAACCTTAGGCTCAACTAATAGAAAAGCCACTTAATTGTCTAAGAAGGCATTGTTTTGGGGCATAGAATTTCTAAAAAAGGGATCGAGGTGGACCTTAAAAAATAAGGATCATCCAAGGAATTCCTAGACAGCCAAAAATAGTGAAAGATGTGATGTCATTTTTTGGACACACTGGCTACTACTAGTGATTCATTAATAATTTCTCTAAGATGGCTAAATTTTTGGTGGAGCTAACAAAAAAGAATGATCTGTTTGTTTGGACCGAGGAATGCAAGTATGCATTCCAACATCTCAAGTGGAGCTCATTAAAACTCCAATTCTATGAGCACCTGATTGGTCTAGACCCTTTTACATCATGATAGATGTATCAAATTATGATTTTGGATTGATGCTTATGTAGTTAGACAATTAGAAATATCATTACTAGATCAACTATGTGAACAAAAGCATTGTGTGTGCGTAGTTAAACTACACCACAACAAAAAAAGAATTGATGGTAGTGGTGTTTGCCTTGGAAAAATTTAGGCACTATGTGCTTGGATATAAGGTGTTTATGCACATAGACCATAGTGCAATTTGATTTCTCATAAACAAACCAACAGTGAGCCCTCATGTTATACAATGGCTTGTGATCTTGCAAGAACTCGATCTTACGATGGTAGTTCAAAAGAAAATTGAGAATGTGGTTGTTGACCACTTGTCTTGATTACAATGGGACAACAAATAGGAGGAGAGTCCACTTTTAGATTAATTTCTTAATGAACTCCTCTTTGCTAAGGCTATAACTGAACAAATGCCCACTAAACCCAATTGTTACGATCACATTCTCACTCAAGAGATGCCACATGATTGGGACAACAGGAAGATACAATAGTTTCTTCACTAGGAAAAATGCTTTATGGAGATCAATGCACCCCTTTACAAGGTGTGTGCTAATGTCCTAGTTCATTAGTGTGTTCCTGGTGCTGATTAACTACACATTCTCAAAGATGCTCACGATGGTTGTTGTGTAGGCCACTATGCTGGGAGATGCATGGCCATTAACATCCTCATGGTAGGGTATTATTGGCCAACACTTTTTAGAGGTGCTCACCACTTCATCCACTCCTGTAAACACTACCAACATGATGGTGGAATGATTACTCATAGGGAGGAACCTCAGTAGTGGATCCAACCACTGGAGCCCTTTGATATCTGGGGCATTGACTTCATGGGTTCCATCACATCCATGTTGAGTGGAAAGACATACATCATAGTCACTGTTGACTTTTGTATGAAATGGGTGGAAGTTGTAGCTGTCCCTAATTACACATCTTTAATGGTTGCTCGATTTGTATAGCAACATGTTGTAAACAATTTTGGGGTGCCATATGCACTTATGTCTAATAGTGGTACTTATTTTATAAGTACTACCTTTCAAAAACTCATGCAACTTATTTTGACATGAGTAGAACATAAATTAGCAACACCCTACCACCCCAAATCCAATGGTCAAGCAGAGGTTACAAATAGGAAAATCACAAAGATACTAACAAGAACTATTAGTAAATATAGGAGGGATTGAAGCCCAAAACCCAATGATGCCCTTTAAGCCTACCATTCCACTTAGAAACTTCCTATTAGCTACTCTACCTATGAGCTTGTGTATGAAAAGTCACCAATACTTCCAATCCAAATACAATTTCGTACACTATCAACGACTTGTGACCTTAACCTTAACCTAAGTCTAGCACAAATAGAAAGATTGATGAATCTTACCTTGATAGAAAAGAACCTATTAGTAGCCCTATCATCTAACAAGTTGTACAAGAAATTCAGAAGGCAACGACATGACCTCAGAATAAGAAAAGACAAATTTCAACTGGGAGATAGGGTCCTCTACTAGAATCCCATACACGTACTATAAAGAACTAAGTTCCAAACATTGTGGGAGGAGCCTTATGTTATCTATGAATCCTTTTCTTATAGGTTCATGTTAATATACAAACCTAAGAGCCCAAACAAGAAACCATTAATCAACATGCAACAAATTAAACCTTTCCATGAGCTTAAATAAGCTAGTGACCAAAACACCTTAGCAAATGGACAAGCATGCTCAATTTTTTAGATCTCCTCCTTCTAACTTAGTTCTGGGGGAGATGACCATCCATGCTGCTCCATTAAAGTGGCTTCTTAGTTTTTGCACTTTTTTGTTTTACACCATCTTTAGTACATTTTTCTCCTTCTTAAATATTTTACAAAGTCTTTTATATTTTACTTTATTTGGTTTGGGTTTTTTAATGTTTTCCTATTGCTTTATTTTATTATCTTTATTTCTGTCATGACTAAGTGTAACTATAATTGTTGATTAATGGTGGTTTGTACTATAATGTTATTTTATTGCTAATGTCTAGACTCTATCTTTGAATTTTGGTATTAATAACTAAGACATGGTTTCTTTTTCATCATAACAAGAAGTGAGTCCACATCATCCATCCATCCACCAACTCTATGGTGTTCCTTGTTTTGGAAACATGAGGTCCCTTCTTAAGTGAAACTTATAATGAACCTGTGACCTTGCTAGTTTCTAAACTTGGGAACGATTAAATGGAAAGATAAGGATGTGACTTCAAGGGGATTTGATGCTCTCTGTACTTACCTATCCTCTTGGGTGCATGAGTGTTCTCATGGATTTCTTACCATTCTGCTGTCAACTAATAACAAAAAGCTAAAAGTCTTTGCATGGTGTGGTTTCCATCAAAAACAAATAAAAATATAAAACATAAAAAAAACAAGAATGTGAATTCAAATCACACCCCTTAGATGAACTAATGGGCTAGAAGCACTAGTTATGGGACTAGAAAGACATGTTACCCATGCCTGAAGATCCCATCTAACTAAGGCCCATCTCACTTCTTGCTTCTCTTTTAGGAATGGTGATTGATCTATGGGAATGCTCTTGTGTCTTGAGGGGGTGGACTAGTCCTAGAGTGTCAATGTGAAGTCACTGCAAGTGGTTGGTTTTGATTTGGACTAAGGATAGATGTTATTAGGTCATATTAACCACAAAATCCATAAGGGACTTCATGTAACCATAATACAGGACTCCATTCCACTCTCTACCTCATCCACCTATGCTTCCCATCACTCACCTCACTACTAGTTTTTCATGTTTTGTTCAATGTCTTAGTTTGATGTTTTAAAATTCTTAGGTAGATTCTTACGGGATTTAGTCCTTAACTATCCATAACCATTAATTACCCATGGGGCCCATGGACTCCTTGGTTTAAGGGCATGTAAGGGCATAAAAGGCATGAGCTTGCTATGGGGAGGACCCACTTACATACTCCTTGGTTGGGCTAGTTAAGTTCCTCATCCCTTAAACATTTTTGCGTTCAAACCATTCATGCTCCACATTAATTGTGTCTAGTTTTGCACTTATTTTTAAGTTTTTCCAATCATTCCCCTAATAAAACCCCTTTTTTTGCAAACTATCTGGCCCTCTTCAAGTATTTCTTCATTTTGATGGCCTTTCTAGGTCTCTATGGACTCCAACTTTGTGCAAAAACTCTTTGTTTTCGGTACAATTTTTTTCTTTTAGCTACATCGATGTGATCTCATCAATGCAACCCCTCATGTTGATGTGGCCTCATTTATAGGATCCCATCAACATAGCATAAAAACCTATAAATATCATGCAACACTTTGGAAATTTTTGCCATTTGTATCAAACATAAGAAGAGTTTTTTCAATTTTCAAAGCCTAGAACCTTCCAGAGCCCATAACTTTCACACTACTTGTTTGATTCACCTCGTTCTTTGTTCTTGTAGCTATAGGAGGTGATCTCTACATCATGGGGGCCAAAACCTTAGGTTTCTTATGAAAAAAATTTTAGAAATTTTTTAACTCCCACAAGGTTGAACCAATAAAATAATACTAAAATCACTAATTTATAAGAGTTAAACCTTTCCAAGAAACTTTGGTAGACATTAAAATAAAATAATATTAAAATGATTAATCCTCCATGATCACAACTTAGCCAAGTGTAACTAACCTAAGAGAAAAGATACCTAAATGTTCTATGATACACATTAAATGCTAATCCTTGGTCATGTTGTGATTACAAATGGCACCTAGACCAAAGCACCCTCAGAAAGGAGGACCATCCAACTAAGGAAAAAGTAACCTAGAACTAGAAGGGGCTAGTAAGAGTAGCCCTACCTCCATTACTCAAACCTGGCAATGCTGACCATTAGAAGGCCAAGGTCAAAATTGGAAAAACAAGTGGCCAACTCATACCTTCTATATGAGGTAGAGCTCAAGCATCATAAGGAGATCAAGTAGAAACTAGAAATGACAAATGCTAAACTTGAGGTTCTCAAGGCAAAGTTCACTGATCAAAGATCAATAGTAGAGAACCTAGCCAAAAGAATGAATGACTAACAAGAGCTGTGGAATGTACTCAAGGTATTTGACATAGACCGCAAAAAATCCATTGCTTGGTTTGTCAACTTTAAGGAGCTGTTCCTTACAATGCCCTATCCTTGGGATGTTTCCATACCGACCTATATTGGCGATGTTGGATGGATTGTTATGATCCCAAGAGTAAGGAGAAGAAGATGAAAACATTGTTGGATGCTTTTCATCTTCTACTAGAAGTTGCAGTTGCAACTGGACAACCTCAACCACAACAGCCATGTATACTAGTAACAGGAGAAGGCCCCTCGACACCTCAGGAACCTTCATTGCTTAGGACTATCTAATTTTCTTCCTTTTCTTTAAGCCATCAAATAAGTTGTGCTATTAATTTTTGTCATGGTGTTCAACTTTGTTGTCATGAATACCAATTTTTGTAATGATTGTAAATCCATACACTTGAGCACTTGGTGTTTGTTTGTGTCAATTTGTGTGTCCATAATCAGTCAATAATCCCATACCTTCCCAAATTTTGTAAAGAAACTTGTTTCTTCTCTTGTTCACTCAAGGACGAGTTTTCATTTAGGTATGACAAAGCGTTTTCCTCAAGTTGCGTCAATGGGATGCTGTCAATGTGATCCCATCAACGCAATTGCGTCAACATGTGGTTTGATGCATTGACATGACCCTGTCAATGTAGTGTTTGTCTTTGCCTATAAATATGTGCTCACCAACCGCAGTTATGACATTCCATAGTTAGTATCCTAGTAAAGCACTTGCATTTTGTTCATTTGACAATTAGAATATTTTCTAAGTGCCTACAGTAAGAGTGAAAAGTGTACAAATCTTTATTCGAACACTAATGTACTTGAGCACCTCGATGTGACCGGCAATAAAGATGAGCTTTCTTCACAAATCTTGCAGCATTTGGAATTAGTTTAATGTTTACTTAATGCATGTATCATTTTAGCAATTTACTTTAATGCATTGAATTAATTAATTAATTAGTGATTAATTAATACACATAAGTACGATCATTTCAAGCATACATTAATGTTTGGTAATCCCAGTAGTGTTTAATGCTTGGTAACCTAGTAACGTTGCAACGTGATTCTGGATGTGTACAGTAAATGGGAATAGATGCCTATGTTAGGATTAGTTAAGATATTGGTTAGTTACTAGATTAATTAAACATTTAATTACTTTATTTTCTGGCACTTAGGCAATTCAAACAATAAATATAAAAGGATAAAAATCATATGCCTCAGTTACACTTAACCATACACTTGCACTTCACAAGTGAAACTAAGAGGACAACAATCACGTACGTTAGATTCACTTCCTGGACCCATTGTACTTAGAAAGTTAAAGTCTATGAAATTTGACTAGCTCGCTTACTGAACATTAGTTATTCATATGGTTGGACGTAGGGATTGCTCGCTACTCATCATTACCCAAGAACGTTACTTTAAAAGATCATAACACCTTAGATGACCAAAAGCCTAATCTCTTTGAAACTATATTTCACTTTGGTTGGGGAAGCGGAAATGTGGGAGCACTCAAGCATGTTCCCAAGGAACGATGGCTGTATGTGTGGAATGAGACTAAAGAAATCAATTAATAATATAAAAAAAATCATTCCCTAAACTCAGTCAAGATTTTTTAAGAAATCTATAAATACTCTAATGTTAAAACAAGAATTTGATAAAATTATATCCATTAAAATACTATGATATATAAAGATATTCGTGTAGAAATAGAAAAAATGTTGGTAGAAGTATACAATTTATTATTTATAAATTTCTATAAATATGTTCTTTAGTACAGATTTATTATATCATTATTATTATTAGATGTATTACTTAAACATTAACAAAATTTTTTGAATTTATAAGTAACTAAAGTTTAAGTGGAATAAGAGGAACCAAAAAAGTTCGGTATAAACATGCTCCATGAAACATTGCTTTGAAATGACTCCTCCTTTGACTTAAACCTACCAACATTTTACCATCGCTTAAAGTGGCTCACTTTAATTTAATTTTTAAAAAAACCTTTGTTTATTTGATGATAGATTAGCTAAGGATCTAAATGTTGTTAGCAGAGTACAATGGAAAACTTGGAGGTTAAGACAATATACAATAGTAGTCATGTGGGGATCAGCCAAGACAATGACAAATATTTTTTCACAGTCAACCTAGTTGAAAATGTAATGAATCTTAATAAATAGAAAAAATATCATGAAAATAGTTATTCACAAATATTAGCCACTAAGAAAAACCTAAATACTCTTATATATAAAGAATAACATAAACAAAGCATCTTCTTCTATCTTAAAGAGAAGGATTTTCAAGATTTGTTGTAAGAATGAAAACCTAAAAATATATCCCTAAAACCATTGGGCTTTTTCTTTAGACTCTTTCATTATTTTTATAATATTATTATTCATTTTTTAATGTTCAACATCAACCTCCTTCCCCCTTGCCCCATGCAAATAGATTATTCTATAATTTTTCTAATGCATCGTGTTAGCTATACGTCTTGAGGTGTACCTATAGCTAAATTATTTAGAGTTTTGAAATCTTAATAGTATGTCATATCAATATACCATTTGGAATCAAAACTATAACTTACTACTGAGTCAACAATGTCTCAATGACAACACAATACTTCATCAAAACCATAATAGAATACAATGGTAAGTTAAGCATAACTTGAATTTTTTTCAAGGTTTAAGAACATTTGCAAATGGAATGAATATTAAATTGTAAAAATATCATGAAAATAGCCATTCATAAATATTAGCGACTAGGGAAAACATAAGTACTATACACAAGACAATAATAAACAATGAGGTATTAGCTTAATGGTAAGACTCTTGATTTGCATGCTCTAAGTCATTGGTTAAATTTTAGTAGGTAATGCTATGTTATAAAGTTCTAATTACATTATATATCTAGGGGCATATACAAAGAAACATTCTTCTTCTCCCAATTATTTTCTTTTTTTTTTCTTATTTATTTTTATATTTATTTATTTATTTGATTTGTTGGAACCTAAAATAGACATGTAGTCAAATTTTAATTTTATAACTTAGCATTGCCTACTAGAATCAAACTCATAAGTTGAAACTTCCAAATCATGAATCCTAATGAGGCTTACAACATACTATTAAGAAATAATCTTATGAATGATTTGTAGGAAAACATGTCTTGTTGGTGGATTGAAGGTTGTTTCCCTCCGAAATGGGAGCCTTAGGAGTGTGGAGACTCTCACAAGTTTCATGCTATAACAACCATTACTATAGAACTACATGGCCTCAATTCCTTTGTGAACCTTGTCACAAGGATATATAGGCTTGTTGAGAGGCTCTAAGTTACATGAACTTTGCTAAGCCTCTATTGGATAATATGTTAAGTTTAACATTCATGTCTTGCAATTGAATAACTCTAGCTATTGGACCTTCCTATCTACAACTATTGGAAGGGTTTTTAGTTATTTGAAATCTCTCGATACCTATTAAGACTCTTCATGTTTAGAAGAGTGTACAGATAAAGACTTAAGCTTTGAGGTACTCGCTTCTTTCAAGTGGAGGAGAGTGTAGAAAAACATATCTTATTTTCTTTTTTTTCCTTATTTATTTATTTATTTATTTGATTTGTTGGAACCTAATATAGACATGTAGTCAAATTTTAATTTTATAACTTAGTGATGAGTGGTGAGGTACCCCTACACTCAACCATACGAAACGAGCATAGCACACGCGATC
>MNCI01023165.1:75061-112012 GCA_015680685.1 Gnetum montanum | reverse complement strand
TACACGTTCGTCAACGCTCGTAACCAAGTCGTACTCATGCCGCGTTACTAGGAAAGCAGTAAATAACATTAATTAAACCTATCCATGCACTGCAAGGTTTATCCGCAAAGCTCGTCTTTATTGCCGTACACAACTTGCGTTCAGGTACAAAGCTGCTCAAATAAAGAACCGTTCACTTGGGGGACTCCTACTGTGGGCACATGGAAAATATTTTATCTCTGGGGTGATCAATTTGCTAGAGCTTCGCTACTTTACGCCTAGGATTGGGAATGAGGGGAGTGCCGCCTCTTATTTATAGATAAGGCGGCGGACCGCGATATCGCGTACGTGATATCGCAAGGAAGGATGCAATATCACGTACGAGATATCACAGGGGATGCGATATCGCGGCCTGTGCAATTCGCGTCTCATCACTTAGCATTGCCTACTAGAATCAAACTCATAAGTTGAAGCTTCCAAATCATGAATCTTAATGAAGCTTACAACACACTATTAAGAAATAATCTTATGAATGATTTGTAGGAAAACATGTCTTGTTGGTGGATCGAAGGTTGTTTCCCTTTGAAACAGGAGCCTGAGGAGTGTGGAGACTCTCACAAGTTTCATACTATAACAACCATTACTATAGAACTACATGGCCTCAATTCCTTTGTGAACCTTGTCACAAGGACATATAGGCTTGTTGGGGAGGCTCTAAGTTGCATGAACTTCTCTAAGCCTCTATTGGATAATATGTTAAGTTTAACATTCATGTCTTGCAATTGAATAACTCTAGCTGTTGGACCTTCCTATCTACAACTATTGGAAGGGTTTTTAGTTATTCGAAATCTCTCGATACCTATTAGGACTCTTCATGTTTAGAAGAGTGTACAGATAAAGACTTAAGCTTTGAGGTAATCGCTTCTTTCAAGTGGAGAGGAGTGTAGAAAAACATATATTGTTGGTGGATTGAAAACTGTTTCTCTCTAGAATGAGGGCCCAGGGCAGCAACATTGCATAATTGCCCACCAACACTAATAAACATGTTCCAAAATGGAAATAGGGATAATATAATAGAAAATAATAAAACTTATAGTGCCTTAGGAAAATTTAATTACTTGTCAAGAGACCATTAAGAAACAATATTATGGCTAATTTACTTGACAAGAGACCATTAAAGAACAATCTTATGGGTAATTGCCCACCAACATTAACAAACATGCTTCAAATTGAGGATAGGCATAATAAAATAAAAATTAAACTTGTCATGCTTTAGGAAAATTTATTTATTGTTAAAGAAGGTATGGGAACTCATTATTATCTAGTAAAATCAAACTTGTGACCTGAGGTGACTAGGCCAAGACCCCTACCGCTACCGCTAGACTAACAGCTCAGTATTAAATTATTAAATTTATTAAAAAGAGACAATAAAATGTTAATCTAACGATAAAACCGAAGCTCTGAATTTTAAGTTAAATTCTAATAAGTTCAAATACGCAATGACAAGTTATACAGTTCTGATTTTGACTATTTTTCGACACGCTCTCTATTTACCCGACGGGAAAGCGGAATGTCCTGTTAAAATTTACCTACGGATACAGAGTCTTGCAGGAGCAAGTGCCCTACTGCGAACAAGGAATGCAGTTGCAGGAGTCCGACGCAACAATCGGTTGATAGTCATACTTCTGAGCAAGACCAATGGCGCCATGGAGGCTGATATTATTATTACACAGAAATTTGGCTACGCAGGCCCAAACACTAAACAAGCATGGAAAGCTGCAGATGACTCTGAGTCCCTCAAACTCCATTGATGCTCTCTTCCCTGATTTGCCTCCAGACCCTGCTTTTCCATCATCATCATCATCATTATCGCAAGGAAGCAGCAGCAGGAGCCCATCGTCAATTTCATCGCTGAAAGTGAAATGGAGGAAGGATTTCAAAATGGATAAGGCGATAGAAAATGACAAGAAATTCGTGCTCTGTCACAAAATCTGCAGAGAAGTGCTCAACGAACCAGGCCAGGTAATCCCTATCAGATACCTGGAAAAGAGACGCACGAAACTGAGATTGCAGATCAAAGCTACCACTTTTCTCAAGTTTTATCCCGGCCTGTTTGATGCCTACAGAGATCAAATCAAACCCAAAGGGGAAGCTGTCCCTTTTATCAGGCCCAGTGCCAGGCTTGTTGGGTATTTGGAGGAAGTGAAGAGGATTTATAAAGAGAATGAGGCTTTGCTTGTTGATAAGATTTT
This sequence comes from Gnetum montanum, assembly GCA_015680685.1. Taxonomy (NCBI): domain Eukaryota; kingdom Viridiplantae; phylum Streptophyta; class Gnetopsida; order Gnetales; family Gnetaceae; genus Gnetum; species Gnetum montanum. The sequence goes on along the minus strand of MNCI01023165.1, from coordinate 109,781 downwards.
TAGATTGCTCATGATGGCGTGTGACAGGAGAATCAATGCAGAGAAGCTTGTTCATGTGAAGAGGGATTTTGGGTTGCCTGATGATTTTCTCAGCAGTTTGGTTCCCAGGTACCCACAAAAGTTTAGGCTTGTGGGTGGGGATTCTGGTGGGCCCAGGTACTTGGAAGTTGCAGAAATGCCTGAAGAGTTGCCACTGTCTGTTGTGCAGCAAAGGGCCTTGAAGGAGACTGAGATCAGTGATGAAACTGCTGTTCCTGCTTTCAATGTGTGTTTGCCCACTGGGATGTTGCTCAAGAAAGAGATGATGGAATGGACTAGGGATTGGATTGATAGGCCATACATTTCTCCTTATTTGGATTGTTCCCACCTAAATCCTGCATCACCAGAGATGGAGAAGAGGACTGTTGGGCTCATCCATGAAATGCTGTCCCTTTGTGTTCTCAGAAGGTTGCCTGTGCCCATTCTGGGCAAGTTCTGTGATGATTTCAGATTGCCAAATGCATTTTTGAAAGTGTTCACCAGGCACCCTGGGATCTTTTATTTGTCCTTGAAAGGTGGGATCAAGACTGCCATGCTGAGGGAGGCTTATGATAATGAGAAGTTGATTGACAGGGAACCCTTGCTGGAAATCAGGGAGAAGTTTTGTGAGCTTGTGCTTGAGGGTATTAGGAACAGTAACATGAAGAAAAGTGCGACAGCACAAATCAGTAATAGTACAGACAGGGCAAACCGAGAATGAATGGGGAGGTTTAGGAATTGATATTTGATTTAGAGGTTTCTAGTCACAGAGCTGAGCAGATTAGCTGTTTCCCTTTGTTCTTGGTTTGAATGTAATTTTTTTAATTTAAATTTTTTTTAGTAACATATTACTTTCACCTCCTTTCCATTCAGATATGATTTATTGTTCACCTTGTAATGAAAGCAACCAAAGAAATTTTTTTTTTTTTTTGAATTGGTGCAAATCTACATAAGCCATCCAGCTTTAATATATAATTGCTCCAGTGCAGTTTGAGCTCAGTTGCCATGCTAAATCACTCTGCTATTACAATAAGAAATGAGAAATTGATACAGCAACAAGAAATCATCTGATTTTATCATTTTGATGATCAAGGGATGCAGAACTTGCATCTTTCAAGTCATTAGTTTGATGCAATAGATATGCCTGAACCGGTTCAACAAATCTAAATCTAAGACAGAAAGAAAATGCATCTTTAAGTCAGTTTAAACAGAAAAATAAGATTGACAATATGCTGATTGTGTAACTATCAGGATACTCTTTAGGAATGAGATCTGACGAAAGGAACTCTTTAGGAGTGAGATGTGAGCAAAGAAGGAAGTAATGAGTTTACACAACAATGAATATTTAGGAATGAGATCTGACCAAAGAAGAAAACAGTGAATTTATACAATGAATCTTCAGTAAAATTCATTAACCACAAAGTTGTTCTAGTTTGTAAATCATTACATCAAATTGAAAATAGGCGAGCATCCACGCAAAGTAAAGCAATTATGCATGCCCTTAAGTAAAGTATACCCAACGATTTGGCATTTTTTTACCAGTTTAGTTTTTTTGTTATTTAAATCTGAAGAACAGACAACAAACAATTTTCTAATAGAAATGTTTGTTTGGATAAAATACCATAGTTAAATATATATAATAGGGCTTAAGTGCCATTGTTTGAACTTTATACGATTATAATTTTTTAGTTTAAAAGTTAAAATTAAATCGGAAATTTGAAATGATTATTTTATTTTTAAACTTCTCATAATTCAATGTTTGATTTGCAGTAGTCTTTTTTTATTAATATAATTTGTTTTCTCTAAGAAATGTTATTTTGTTAGTAACGTTTATGTCTAGTTACACCACCGTCAATGGAAAATTTTCTTTTAATATTTAATCAATTTTCTAATTCATAATCTATTTCTTTAATTCATAGTTAACTTAAGCAGAGTGGAATATGTCTACTTGTGCATACAGAACAAAGAAATTTCTCGGTTTAGGGTCAACAACAGACCATCAAAAATTGATGGAGTAGATGTCAAACCATGGTTGCATCTGCAATCGTGCTTCATTTTAAATATTCCAGTACAAGCAATGTATGCGTAAGCGTAAATTACGAGCGACAGATTTATGGTGTTGAAAATTCTTCATAACCATAAATGATTTCGCACTGAATATAGCCTTTAACACAACTTTACATTTACAGAAAAACAGGAAAACAATGTTTGCAGAATTATAAAAAAACTACAAAAATTTTACAAGGAACCAAGAGACCTTCATTTTCATTCAGGGCCTCTTCACCTCACTACATCAACTGTTAATAAATGGTCTTTTATAAACTTATCAAAAGATCAATTTTCCTATCACTTGGTGTTTATCAAAGCAGGAAAAACAGGAAAAAACTTTCAAAATCATATTATAAGAAGAATTCCCCGTATGAATAGTATCAAATCTACATGGTCCAACTACCACAATATGTAATCATATCATAATAATTCTTTTAATTGTCTGATTGTTGGTTCTCACTATCACTGTCCTCCAAACTTTCATGCAGTTTACTCATATTAACACCAAGCAGTTCCATTCTTGCTTTCTCCAAGAAAGTTGCTGCTTCTGAAGCAACAGAACGTTTCGCAGGTTTTTCATGCCTCCTCTTTTTGGAAACGTCTCTGTACCTTATACCAGAGGCTACTACACCTCTACTTATTTCCCGCATATCATGCCTTTGATCTGTAATCAAAAAACGCAGGCTATAAATTTGACCACCACTGACAAGGAAGATAGTGTGGTCGATGTCAGCAATAATAACTTACTTGGTGTAAGATCTGGCAAAGAATGCTCAATAAAACGGGCGGCTGCTTGAGGATTAATGCTTGCAGTCGGCTTTGCTGCCAGATGTCATTAAATTCAAAAGAAGAAAAAGTTAATAAAAAATGCAACATTCTCCTGGACCTTCAATGTTTATTAACTAACGTTGAAAATGCTGTTAACAATTGTTTCAAAGACCTAAAAATTTGAAGTTCTCAAAAATTGAACAACGTCCGCTCTTTTTCATTTTAATAATGCATATGAAAGCAGCCTCTGTAGAAAGCATTAATACACTGAAACTGGTTTTAAATACAAAAAATTCTCAATTTAAGAGAAGACCGTAAAAACAATATCAATTATTGTTCTCGAATTTCTGGATTTTCGGTGGTTTCTATAGTCATCAAATAACTGCAGACATAAAAGACCCTGAAAAGTTTCAATATTTCTCAAGCGATCCTGATTTATGAAATATCTTCAACAAGAGACTTGAGGTTTTCAATCACAAAACAAGCACGAAATGTAGCTTGCTTTACACGTCTCTGAAAAATACAAGAACTTAAAGATAATGATCAAAGAGGATATGATACATAAAATGCAATGGATCAAACCATTAGATGCCATGGAATTTAAGTTTACAAAGTTACAGTTACAAACTTAAGACTTTGAAATAGGTAAATACACAGTAACAAAAACCATATACTCCAGATAAAGAGTCAAGGTTGAAGGTAGTGTACCTGTGGTTCTATCAATATAGTATTCCACCTTGTCAGTATATAACTGCAACCTATCCTGCAAAGAGGAACGTGGATGAGATAACCAATATATCAAGCATTAACTACAAGTAAAGTTTTTGCATTAAAGAGCCACATGGAATTTCTGAGTTGCTCTTGTCAAGAACGCTTCAGAGACAGCTGCTAAAAAACGGAAAACCCTACCAGCTCCGATTTAACCTCATGATCCTCAATGCATTCTCCTTTGCATCGCAACTGCACTGGCAAAACCAAAATCCAAAGAAAAATAACACAATTGTGTGTTGAACTTCATGGAGAACGAAACGAAATCAAAGCAAAAACAAGTAAAGCCAAAAATGCACAAAATTTTTTATACAAATTGCAGAATTTTTTACAAACAAAAACAAAACACAGAAAAGAAAAAGGAAAATCATTGCGAGAGACCAAAGATTTTCCGAAGAACAATCGTACATGTGTAAAGAGCAGAAACGGTCTTGGCTAGGGTGAGAAAAGTGTGAGCGCGATCCAGCGGGGGCAGCTCCGCCAAAACATCAACATCGCAAGCATCCAGCGTCTGTCGTAGCAGAGATTCCACCTCCTCCACGCTACTTGCTACTGATTCTACGGTTTCAACAATATCAGTTGGTACTCCTGTGTCTTCGTCCGCCATTGCTGCTGCTGCTGCTCTGAATCCCGAAGAAGCTTGCCTGCGACTCCGGACTTCAAAGGTTTTATTTATCGCCTTTGATTTGCAAATTGTGGTTTGTCTTCAAAAGAGGAGTGTCTTAAAGCTTTCCCATGTGTCAAAGCGTCCAAAATTCCAATGTATTGTGAGAAGCCGTCTCCCAGAAAAACTATAAATAATTGTTTTAAGTGTAACCGCCGCAAATTATAAATTTTTTTAAAAATAAAATAATAAGACACTATTTAGCTCAGGGATAAGAGTTTCGGCCTGGTCACTTTATGTTACAAATACAGGAACACTGAATTATAAATTTAAGGTAAAGCCTCAAAGTGCCTTTAAGCATAGCTTATTTTGATTAGCTTTCCATGTACTATATATATTTTAAGGTATTTACATTTAAAGTACCTAGGTTACACAACCTCAACTTATGGAGAATTAAGGTTTGAATATGGTAATTTTATATTTATATTTGACTAAAAATAAATAAGTATTTAGGAAGTTGAAAAAAATTTTCATGATATTTGAATGGTTGGAGAATGCAATACCCTTACACAAGAACAAGGAAGAAATTCAAAATTGTGGGAACTATGAAGCTATCAATTTTATGAGCCATACAATGAAGTTATAAATGGTTGGGAGATAAAAAACAAAAAATATTTTCTTGTTAAGGCACCTGACAAAGAAATTTGGTCGTAAAAAGAGAATCTACATATGATTTCCATTGATCTAAAGAAAGCTTAGGATAAAATATCTTACCAAATATTGGGGTTTTAGCAAAGGATCATTATTGATTGTGATTTGTACTTCAATGTGGCTTTAAAGATAGATGAAGCAACATTCCAACTCAAGAAACCACTAGAACTACCTCCACTTACAAGCAATGTTGACATTCAATTTGAGACATTACAATATGTGCTCGTTTGAAGAATGAGATTAAACTTCATCACTTCATAGGTGAGTTTTGCATAGTTAGGAAAGATTGAAGGGGTGTCAAACTAAGATAATTTGAATCTAGGTACACCCCAAGACAATAGCCAACAAAATACATTAAAAGAGTTATAAAGAAATATAACAAAATACACTAAGATTAGTTGCAATGATGAAAACCTAAAAAATGATGTTTTATTAAGGTTGAAGAAAGCAAATTTATAGATCTTTTACCATATTCTATTGGCTATAATTCTTAGATTGTACATACCAAAAACATACTAAATTTAAGAGCATAAAGAAAAATATCCTAGATTTGAGTACTTGGCTCTTAATAAAAGGGAATGAAAAAAAAGATTTAATACAAATCCCATGGAATTTAAGATAAAGCTCAAATAATGATAATGACTTAGAATAGGATAAATTCAGATATTCAAAATGATAAAATTGATTAAAAGACAACCTATCAATGTAAAGCTTCTCTCATTCTGTCGAGAAACCAAAATACCGAAGGTCCACATTGTTCAAGACAACATAACACTATAAAGTTCCTCATCCATGAAGTACTTTCATTAGGCAAATTTCGAGCAAATCAAATCACTTTTTAACCAAGGAAATTTTGGCTGGCAATTTATCAAGAATTCAATTCTTGAAGGAAATGTTATTCAGCTCTTCCAATCAGCATCCAAAAAACATGTGACAATCTTCATCATCTTTTAAACAAACTCCAAATTAGGCTTACCGTACACAACATTATTTTAACAAGATTGATAACCTCAACTCAACTGCCAATATACCCTTTCAAAATGGAAAGAGCAGGTTAATGTTGTATGATTTTATTAGTTCATTAAGATAGCAAGCATGTTCGCAAATCATTGATGTTCCAATGTTGAAATAGTTTCTTCAAATGGTAGGCAAAACACAATTTGAAGCAACAATTCTTAATACCGAACATCAAGAATGTTTGTCATGTATCATTGGAAAGACATGAACTTGAATGACATTTAGTAGTTTAAAGCCTCAAGTTTTTTGGAAGCAGCCATTTAACTCTGAAGAAATAGCTGAGCTCTCTATCTCTATAAGGATAGGCAAAAACATGTTCATAAATAAACTCTCACATCAAACAGAATCTAAAACCCAAGAGTTCTCATGTTATGGTACAGACAAATACGCTCATGAACATAAAGGAAGAAACATGTTAAAGCTATAAAAAATGTTGCACAAAGAATGCTGTCATTATATATTTTTGAAAGCTGAATGTAATTTAGCAAGAATCTTAATATTTTGTTCCAGCCGCAGATCAAAACCGGGACTTTCTTTTTCGAGCTGTGTACTTGGTATCTGGTGGAACAGAAAACCCTTTATTTCTCCTCTGCTCTTTTTTCTTTAAAACCCATACACGACCCTTTCCCTTTTTGGTAACCTTTTGTTTCTTTCTTGGCCTTTGCCTGCCTTCAAAGCCCACCTGTTTAACATAAACACGATGTTTGTCAATATGTTATTTCTACGGAGATATTCAAACACGAATTTGATAAATATGAAGAATTGATGAGTCAGGTATAACAATTTAGACTCACAGTCTGGTCTTCTTCTTCATCACTCTCATCAGTTTCACTACCTCCATCTTCACCCTTAGCCTTTGGAAGACTGCTAGTCACACTTGGAGGACCACACAAAAGGCATAAAAAATATTTCTTTGCCCGAGTACTGCATTGCAAATTACAATGTGCGGATGATTTTTTTTTTTTTTAGAAATAAATCAAAGCTATTAATTCTACAGGAAACATGCATAATAGAGTACCATGTTGAGGAGGAATATAGCTGTCAATGCAATTGCTGAGAAAAAGGTTATTTCAAGTTTCAACAATCTTAAAACAATCAAAACACCACACCTGACATGTTGGACCTTAAATTCAAATGCATGATCTAAATTATATATAACTATGCCTCTGTGTGTTGTTTCATCCTTAAATTTGCGATGCCCGGCACCTAAATAAGGATCTAAAAATTCTAGAGTTTCAGATTTTGCTGTTAAAATAATGATAAAATAACAACAAAGGGGAACAAAGCATACCTATGGGGATAATCCACAACCAAACCACCAGAAAAACCAGAACGTTGTGCAGCAGAAGTTATCATTTCAAGTTGAGCAGGGCTGTCAGGATATAATTGCAGTACAGCACGTGCACCTCTTGATAAACATTTGTATAACGTTCCAAAGAAAGCTCTGTCGTGTTTTTGAAGATCATTACAGAATTTCCAAATAAGACAAAGCTCATTTTGAATAACTGTAAAGAACCAGATAAGAAAAGAAGACTATAAAACCCTAAATAAAAAGAACAATAACTTTGGCTATAAAAGATACTCTACTTCAATCGTAATCTGGGTTCATTGCAAGATTTGTCAGCATTGCACAGCCACTGCAAACAAATATACAACCTAAAATCAGTTTGGAATTGTCACCGCCACAGCTAGTACCATGCATAGCTTCTACTGTGTAACATAAAAGTCGTTCTGTACATGTACAAACCTGAACAGCTGATATACTGATAGCACCATCAATAGTTCCTGGTCGAATTGATATCCCCTAATGCAGTTGAACGATTATTACACATAAGTAACCAAGCTCAATTGAATCAGTTAAAACATACGATATAAACATTCTCACAATGCCAAGCTTATTGCAATCGCTTGGGCCTATGATTTCTTTTCATAAAAGGGCATACATGAAAAACATGGGCATTCCAATAAGATGCAAATATATCAAACAAATTTTCATTTTATTTATTATGAAAATATGAAACATGATTCGTATATTCTACTTATTCACATAAAAATTATTGCTTAAAATCAAACAGAAGACATGCTGCAACATTCTAGCAGAAATTAAATGCACCATAAGTAAAATATTTATTAATGGGTTAAATGCTAAGTAGGATAATTAGATTGTACATCAATTTTCAAAAAGAAATATTAGACAGAGGCACCATAAAAATTAGAGTCACAAAAAAAATCAAAAGGAACATGAGAAGGAGCAAAAAAGGAAAACCACTAAAACATATCTGAAGAAACCATATTGTCCAATGTCAGATTAATTGCTCTGATGTTTTCTGTTTATAAATAAATCGCATGTTTGTTTATGTATGAACACAGAACAAATCCACCTGATAGCCATCTAAGCGTAACAAAAGATTCAATCTACCGATATACTATCAACTGACATGTTTGTTTATGTTTCACATTAACTGGAACAATGTTAAGAACATGATGTATAATAATCATAAAATACACATACTTGTCCAATATCAGCAAGTAATAGATCCCCATCTACTTCGCGTTGCAGCGCAACATCTGAAACAACAAATTAATAGAAATAACAGATAATAATTATTTCCACATTAGATTGCATTGAAAGTTAAGATGAAATCTGAAAATGATGATGACGACATGATGTGCTGTACCAAGCATGCTTTTGGAAATGTCTAACCCAATCCACTGGTGTCCACTCTCTGATAAGGTTTCACCACTAAGCCCTGACCCACAACCTTCAAACATAGAAAATAAAGTGAAATTTTGCTTTCACACTACATAAAAATGTGAAGGAAAATTGTTAGTGACTCATAATAGAGAATTACCAATGTCAAGAAGAAGCCTAGGCACTCCATCATTAGGTAAATTCAAAAGCTCAATAGCTCTCTCTGTCAACTTTGCCTTCAATACATATATACAACATATTAAACACAAAAACAAAAACAGATCTAGATAGATTAAATATAGATGCAGAAGTGTTACAAAATTCTGTATACATGTTTTTCCTTCATTTTTTCAAATATAGAATAGTAAACACTTGCTAATATAAGTTGTTTTTACATGTAGAGCATGTGACAAAATAGCCATTGGATTGGATAAATGTTTTAATGATCTTTTCTTGAATCCTATAATTGTACCACAATGACTAGCTGACATCCTGTACTTCAGGAACCAGAGATTAAACAAAATCATCAATACCAACAAGACAGAAAAAGCAAACTACTAACTAGAAAACCAGTCATATCAAGATAATGCAAGAAGCAGAACTCCTGGCTTGCTCTCCTTCCATCATGGTCCAAAGACCCATGCTTCACCTATGAGCTCTTAAAAAGTATGCCAAATCAGGCTGTTGACAACCTAAACACTTTGTTACATAGAAGACCATTGAAATCAAAACAGAGGGTGACCCTGTTGATGATGTAGGAGATATTTTACAAAATTTTGCGCATGTATCTTTCTAATATAAAGAGACAAAAGGTTCATAAAGCAAAAGCTTATATAATCAAGCTGCCAACAGTCAGGAATGAAAGATAATGTACAAAAAACCAACATTATAGTGTGTGGCATTAAGAAAAATGACTACTCTTTCACTTATAGATATCTTGCTCACAATTACAAGTAGGAGGTGTGCATTAAACAGAGGATTGCAAGCAGATTGAGAGTCTTATTTGATTTAAAAAGCAAATGTCAGAAGGAAGCTATCTTAGCCTGGAAAAACAAAAGACAAAAAGTTGTTTTGTTCTACTGTGCAGTCAACTCTTTTTGTATGGGTGTCCTGAGTGGGGTCCTGGACCTGCTAGCAAATATTGGAAGAAGTTAAAAGTTCAAAAGCATTTTTTGGTAAAAGAATTTTGGGTGAAAAGGCAGGTCCAATATGATTTTCTGCTTCTTGAAGCAAATATGATGCCCTTAGACATAGAAACTCTTTGTCAATTTGCAACATATGTTCATAGTCTCTCTTGTAGCACAACAGCTAAATTTTCAAAGGAAGTCTTAGTTGCTGCACAACAAAAAAGGGTGGTTCCATGGGAAAATGATTTGGCTCAAAAAATAAAACATTGAGATGGAGATTCTACATTGTGATATAAGGCAACTCTGTAAGAACATCAGAAACAAAGCACTTTTGCATGTATAGGGTAACCCTGCAGAAAAGAAATAATTCTACCTAGATAGCATGAGAGGAGCTATCAAGAACAAAGCAACTTATTTATCTGCTTCTATATCCTATCATCTATGATGTCAAATTAGCCAAAAAAAAAGTTTGTGCTTCCATTATTTTGGAATTAAAACAAGTAGATAGGTCCAAATTCCAAGAGAAGAGAGAACTTGTTATTTATGCAATCAAAGAGCAATTGAAGATAAGCATTACATATTCCTAGAATGTCCTGTTCTAGAGCAAAGTCACCACAAATGGCAAATTATAGCTAATAGTATAATTGGGCTTTTTGAAATAGCACCAAGGAAACTTGATAACTTTATTGATGAAGTGTCTACTGCATATACTATGTATATTTATACTGTCCAATAGATCCTGAGGGTCACAAGATGTAATAAAAAGCATTTCAATTTCTGTCTCAGTCTCAGTTTCAATACCCACAGAACTTATGTCCTAAAAAGCATTTACAGCAGCGTAGTGCAAAAAAAAAAATAAGAAACATATGAACATAAAGGTTTCTCATGCCAGGAATGAAAAGCATGATACATTGAATGCAGATATATAACCAGAAATAACGCTCCAATTGCTAAGTGTTCCATATCTTGGTATGCATTTCCTTCAACGCATAAACTGGCAATTTGCATACTGAAAATATGTATCATCAAATGTTCATTTTGAATAATCTGTTTTGCTTAGGAGTCAACAACTGCAGAGGATCCGGTCATAGCCAATATTGTTGGTGGAAGGCTTTCTCATCAGCTATGACAAGTTATTGGCTATGGCAGTCGAAAATTTGTTTCCCAATACTAACCTTCCAAATAATTAGTAATTCAAACTCTCACTTATACTCAGATAAAACTCAATGAAAAATTGCAATAATGTATATGGTTCCAGTAATAACCTGACATGAAACTGTTACTCATCCTTAAACAGACTTCAAACAAGAAGATGCCAAATTAAGAAAAAATTTATTTTGCAAACATGTAATAGTTAATTATAACATTTAAAGATCCTATTTAATGTAAAGGAGCTCTTAATATCTTAATAAATTCCCCTTTCTAATTCGATTCCTTTGTATTTTTTTCCATCATTCACTACAGTCATCAATTTAAACACATTGAACAAACAGCATAGATTTTATTTATTTATTGGGGGGCAAGTTAGCTGATGATCTATTGCAGAAGAAATTTCCCAACAAACTGCACTACATTATCAAAGGCACTTAAATCTTCCATGAAAATTTTAAATTTAAACACTTGAATTCTTTTTTAAAAATGGAGATGAAATTTCTAAGCTGAGATTCTACTAACCTGGATTTCTATTATCCGCGACGAAGTCGTGTACTTGCGCGCCTCTGTTTCGTTGTAAAAAATATCTGGAGGCGCTTGATTTTCAGGCCTGGATGACATTTTCGGCTTGCAACCTTTTGAAGATCGCTTAAAGTTTAAACACCGTTCAGAATTATTATCCAAAAGTCTAAAACCCTAAACCCTTGATGAAAGAGAAAGTTCCTGAGCAAGAAGCCCTGAAAAACAGGTAAAGGCAGCTTGGTTAAGGAAAATAATCAAATACTGATATGTGGAAAATAGCATAGATAGTGTTTTGTAACCAGAATGGTGCCAAGAGTTAAAAATGCACCCCCTTATGGACTTTCAAAGCTTATTATGTGGACCTCAGACTCTGTTTACTTCAAATGATCGCCCCCTAAAACATTCTCTCCGCAATTTAATCAAACGCCCCGTTTCTTCTTTTTTAACGATACACGTCAGTACAAGCCCCCATAATATGTTTTCTAGCTTTATTCTTAATTTTGGAAATACAAGGTATTATGGATTTAATCTTTGAAAGAATAAGCATGAAAAGTGGGTTTGTTATGGTAGACATCAACAATTTTAAAAGAACTATATTAATAAACGTAAACATCAATTATCCATTCACATTAGTTAACCCTAGTTCATAATCAAGATACACAAAAGCAACTTATATTAAAGTATTATATATATATATATAAAGAAAAAAAGATGAACATTCTAGAGATGAAGAAAAGGCCCAATAACAATTTTGGGGTATCATTAATGGTTTATAGTGGATGGAATAAGAAACTATTTTAGATGTATCCTTGAAAAAATAAATAATAATTAAAAATATTGTCCATTAAATCATTAATATAGAAGAGAGAGTTTAGAGAAAAAGCTCAATGGTTTTGGATGTCAATTTTCATCCTTACAACTAATGCTCAAGAACGTTCTCTTTAGGGTAGGAAAAGGATTAGGACTTTCTCTTGTTCGAGAATTGGGCTTTCACTTCTTACTATTTTGGGGGAGTGTTTGAACTCAAAACATTTCTGTAATAATATTGTCGTTCAAGGCATATGGTCTAGTTAAATTTTTAACACATAACTTAGAGCTTCCAAATCAAGAGTCTTATCACTCAAATTAGTAAAGTTGCCTTCTACAAGTTAAGCATTTGGAGTTTTATTGATCTTGAGGGTTTTTTGGTGAGAAATAGTATGAAGATAAAAAATAACAATACCTTTCAAACTATAGAGATTGTGAAGGATTTTGAAGCTTTTGATTTTATTTTACCTAATTATTTATTGATGAACCACGATATCATGTCCACGATATCAGGTCCGCCATATTGGATCCAACCATGCAATGTCGGATACCCGATATCGGGGCTTGTCTCCTCGCCTATAAATAAGAGGTGGCGCTCTTGGTTTTCACATTAGACAGCTAGTCCCTTAGCCGAACTCTTGCCATTTTTTCCCTCCAGAGTAAGAATTATTTCTGTGTGCCCATAGTAGGAGTCATACAGTGAATGGATCTTTATTTGAGCATTGTGTACCTGAGCACACTTTGTGTACGGCAATAAAGATGAACCTTATGATAAACCTTGCAGCATTCAGAATAGATTAATCAGCGTTAATTCTTATTTATGCTTTCCTAGTTGATTAATTATTTCTCTCACCCTACAACTCTCTTAGTTAAATACACTCAGTATGACCGCTTCAAGCATGCGTGTAGCGCTTGGTAACCCAATAACGATTAGCGTTTGGTAATCCCAACAATGTTGAACTGGTTCAGGATGTGTACGACAAGTGGGAACAGATACTGGTGTTAGGAGTAATTAGAACTTAGTTAATGAGTAGTTAAATTAGATTAGTTACTTAGTTATCTCTCTCGCCCTCCTTACTAGCGCAGGATATAAAACACATAAAAGCTATAAAAATCATATGCCTCAAGCTTACTTAACCATACGACCGTGACATACAAGTAAGTTTGGGAAGACAACGATTAACCAACATGTTATTGTTCCACAAAGGTGCATAGGCACTTAGACCTTGGAATTTGACCAAATTGTGCATGAAACGCTCGTATTCGTATGGCTGAGCATAGGGGTACCTTGCTGCTCATCATTGGCGTCGTTGTCGAGGACTTAGTTGTTTGTGCGCTAAGTAGAACTTAGGAAATCATTCACATCGTTGGAACGAACCCTTAGGGTTGGTTAAGGAAAAGATAATAGTACATTGCACACTGAACAAGACAAAATGTCTTCTTCTTCGCACAAAAGCACTTCACCGCCTAGGACTGACACAAGAAGCAATTAGCAACATAATACACATGACATTGATCCGCCAATCCTTCAATAGTTTTGTGTGGTATATATTCATCCCGATGAATATGTACTCGACTTCATCTTTATTCTCCATCAAGATGAACAACTACGTCGGCGTGACTTTGAAGGTAACATAGTGTTACCTCCCGACCATTTAGTTCCAAGCATGCTTCTTCATGCTCTCACATGAATAGGCATGCAACACTTACACGCAGAATACGTTGCATAGGACTATGATTCGAGAGACTATCGTTCCATAGAGGCACAACGTCAAAGGGATTTGCAACAGGAGAGACACCATAAGTCTTTGAAGGAAAAATGGTCCAAGAATGCCCCCCACATTTTAAGCGAAATTAAGGGTGATGAACTTGCCTCAGGTAGTCGCCCACATAACAATGTTCCTCCCCTTGACTTTGGCTAAGGGGTTGTGTATCAAAACCTTCATTCTACTATTCATAACCCAGGTGCTAATACCAACGGACACAAAGTGTCTGAAAAAGGAACTAGGACACATGACAAAGGTGGGCATTCTGATCGCAATCGCGATGGAGGTAGAGACCACTGAAGAGAAGGTAGTGGACACCGTCATGGTGGTGGTTCTCCTTCTTCTTCACCTTCATCATCTCCTTCATCCTCTCCTTCAGTGTCCAAACGCAGCCATAGAGAAAAAGATCATGAGGATAAGGGCAAGCAAAGTGGAAGTCACAGAAGAAACAACCAAGATCGAAGCATGCTAGACATACTTGAGGTTGTGAGAGTTCCAACAAGGCACCAAAGAGATAGTAGGATCAAGAGGTTAGATATGAATAACATCCCACAATTTAAAAGGGGATATAATGCTGATCCTAAAAATCACTTACAAGCATTTCATGATGCGTGTGCCTTGCAAAACATACAGAATGAGTGGAAAAAACTTAAGTTGTTCCCACGGACACTAGTAAAAGAAGCTGAAAGCTAGTACTAGTCCTTAGAACTAGAATCCATTCGTAGGTGGAGTACTGTGTTAGAATTGTTCAACGATAAGTATCAAACGTACTCCTGGGTGTCTAACCTGCGAAAGCAAATCCAAGGATGGAAACAAGGAAGTCATGAACCCTTGGATGCTGCCATGGGCCACTATTATGCACTATTACATCGTTGTCCTAGCCATGATTATTCAAAGCGGGATCAGCTATGCCATCTCATAGATGGGCTTAGGCATGAAACGAGAAGAACCCTTGGGACTTATGCCCAAGGAAGGTTATCCGAGCTTAGGTCCCATTAAATTTACAAACTACTGGAGCAAGTTAATAAGGAAGAAGGTGAGCTACGAAAGAGAGAAAATGCGGAAAAATATAACTAAGATTCTTCCCTCCAGAAGAAGGAAGTAAGATTTTGTGAGGATGAGGAAGAGTCACCACTCGAAGAGATGGTGAATAGGAAAACCTTGCCTATCCAAAAGTTAACATCAGAAGTATCGGCAAAGGTAGAACAAATGTGGGATTCCCTGGATAGTAGGTTTCAAATTGTTCTCAAAATAGTAGAGGAGTCTAGAGAGCGAGGTAGTGATCGTGACAAAAGAAAAAAGAGAGAAGCGAAAAATGCACGTAACAAGGGTAAGGGCAAAGTTGCCATTATTGAAGAGGTTGTGGACTCAAATATAGACAATGATAGTGGATGCAAGATATGTCAATACAACCATCCTAAGGGATGTTGCCCTGTGATCTCACATCTGCAAGAGTCTGGGGTGTATGCACTTAATCCATGATTAAACAAACGACAAACATCCCAACGGTTACCTTATCCCCAAGGTAACCCAAGGTAGCTCCACCAATCTTTAACGTATTATCCAAGTGGAACTCCACCACAACCGATTGAGCAACATCAACAGTGGCAGCACCCACAATCATGGGGAATGCCACCACCAAAGCAACAATATCCTTACTGAGAACCTGATCCATAGGGATATTACGTGCAACATCCAATCTCTCCATGTGACTCTGTTAGTCACGTTACTCCTCAACATCACTACCAAGCCCGCGAGTACTATAGGACTCCCTCTCCTAGGGGCGATATTCCACAAGTATACCATCCTTCAAATCCAGCCGCATCTCTTCCACCAATAGCTCCATTACCACCTGCTCTAGCAATGCAAGGTGAACTCCTTGCTTAGCCACAACAATGTAATGCCACAAGGGCTGTTAATCTTCAACCTATTGTTGGTTCTGACAACCGTATGAAGAAAAGACCTTTCTTCAAAACCAACAATCCAACCAAGCCTTTGCAACCATAAGTGGTTGAGTCTTTGGACGTCTCAGTATCAAAAAAAGCTTCAAAACCCCCTTTGAACCTAACACTGCATTCAACGCATATGGTCATGTTAACACATGTCATTACCGATTGGATCAAAGCTAGCCACCTTCCTAGGAAATTTTCTGATCTTGAGAGTCCCCTGATATATCTACAAATCACTGGGAATGAGCCATGCAAAGCTCTTTTGGATTCAGGCTCCGGTGTCAACCTAATATCCCAAGAAATGTATAAGGCCTGGAACCTACCTCCATTAAAAAATAACAACATTCGTTTAGAGTTGGCTGACAAGTCCATCACTGTTCCCTTGGGATTAGTGCAGGACATTCTTACCACTATTTGTGAATGGTCGTATCCAGCTGACTTTCTAGTGATTCAAGTGAACAATAGTAAGGGGGACTTTCCAATCATAATGGGAAGGGCATGGCTAAGCACTATCGATGCGTGCTTAGGAATCCATGATCTTTCCCTAGAAATATCTATGGAAAATACTTTTGGAAAGATCGAGAAGAAGAAAGTTCTATGCATCGCATATAGTGACATAGGGTGTAATTGCGTGCAAAGATCATGGGTTGTGCAAAGTTTAACATTGCCTGCATGCAATGAGTGTGCACAAGTGATCAATATACAAAGGTGCCTGTATGCAATAGCCACATGACAAGAAGACACCCAATGGCTGACAGCTGATCAAGAAAGCAGCTCACTTATATGCATGGAACTAACTGAGGGTTTGACTTGCGCTTACATAGATAGCATAGATGCATTAGAGCAAGTCCATCACCAACTTCCAAGTCCTAACCTCGAAAACATCAACTGGGGGAAGTTGGAAATTCCTAAGAAATTTAAATAGGAGCCCCTAGAGCTAAAACCATTGCCCACCGATATGGAGTACATGTTCATTAAGAATGGAAAATCAGTAATCATCAATGCAAAACTTGCTCTGCAACAAAAAAAGAGTCTGCTAAAGGTAATAAAAAAGTGGTCAAAAGCCTTCACCTAGTCATATCTAGAATTAACTGGAATAGATCTTAGGATATGCCAACATTGGATTTACACTAACTCCTCCATGAAGCCTCAGAAACAACCATAGAGGCAATTGAACCCAAAGTTGAAGCAAGTAGTAAAAGAAGAAATCGAATAGCTTCTAAAGGCTAGGTTCATATACCCCATTGCTGATAGTGAATGGTTTAGCCCCTTAGTAATCGTGCCTAAAAAGGGAGGCAAATGGAGGGTGTGCATAGATTTTAGGCTACTAAACATGGCAACATTCAAGGATCACTTTCCATTGTAATTTGTTGACCAAGTCTTAGACACAATCGCAGGGCATGGCTATTATAGTTTTCTAGATAGATATAACGGATACAACCAAATAAAAATAGCCCCAAAAGACCAAGACAAAACTACGTTCACCAGTCCTTGGGGACTGTTTGCATACAAAAAAATGTTGTTTGGCTTGTGCAATGCCCCTGCAATGTTTCAACGCTGAGTTCTAAGCATATTCCAATAGTAGAAAGGAAATGGTGTGGAAGTCTTTATGGATGACTTATCCACTTATGGAGCAAACTTTGATCAAGCCTTAGACTAGTTAGAGTAAGTGCTAAAAAGCTATGTAGAAACTAATTTGAGGCTCAACTGGCAAAAAAGCCATTTGATGATCCAAGAAGGCATAGTACTTGGGCATAAAATCTCACGTATAGGGATAGAGGCAAACCCTGAGAAAATCAAAGTCATCCAAAGAATTACCCATCAACTGGAAATTATCAAAGACATTCAGTCATTACTTGGACACACTAGCTACTATAGGAGATTCATAGAGAACTTTTCAAAGATTGCCAAACCATTGGTAAAGCTAACAAAAAAGGATGTATCCTTTGAGTGGACTAGGGAATGCAAACTAGCTTTCCAAACTCTAAAACAAAGTTGGTAGAAACACCCATTCTACAAGCTCCTGACTGGTCCAAACCATTCCATGTCATGATTGACGCGTCCAACTATGCCTTAGGAGCCGTACTTACACAGTTAGATGACCAGAAACATCCTTATTACATCCACCATGTAAGTAAAAGTATCGCTGGTGCACAACTTAACTACACTACTACTGAAAAAGAATTAATGGTTGTAGTGTTTGCACTAGAAAAGTTTAGACACTATGTATTAGGATACAAAGTATTCATACACACAGATCATAGTGCAATCTAGTTCCTCATGAATAAGCCAATGGTAAGCCCCCGTATTATACAATGGCTTGTAATCCTACAAGAGTTCAATTTAACTATGATCAATCGCAAAGGCACCGAGAATGTAGTTGTCAATCATTTATCTCGGTTGCATTGGGACAGTAAAGAGGATGAGTATCTAATTTCTAATCAGTTCCCTGATGAATTCCTCTTTGCTGGTGTAGTGAATAACCAATCACCCACAAAGACAAACTGGTATAGTAGCATTCTTACCTATCTCCTTACCCAACAAACACCACAACAACTAGACCTTAAGAAGAAACAACAGTTTCTTCACAGAGCCAAGTACTTTATGGAGATCAATGGACAACTTTACAAAGTGTGTTCTGATGGCTTGGTTCGATGGTGTGTTCCCGATAGAGATCAACTAAGAGTTCTTCAAGATGCTCATGAGGGCCCTTGTGGGGGTCATTATGTTGGGAGACGAACGACCATCAAGATCTTGCTTGTAGTATATTATTGGCCTACCTTGTTCTGGGACGTCCATTAATTCATCCAATCTTATGAGCACTGTCAACATGATGGGGGAATGACTGCTAGAATGGAGGGTTCGCAACAATGGATTCAATCGTTAGAACCCTTCGACATTTGGGGAATTGATTTCATGGGGCCCATTACACCAATGTCCAATGGAAAAGTTTACATCATAGTTGTCGTAGACTACTTAACAAAAATGGGCTGAAGTAGCTATCGTTAAAGATTGCACATCATCTACAGCTGCACGATTTTTTCAACAACAAGTCGTCAACAGTTTTGGTGTGCCGCATGCACTTATTTCAAACAATGGTACACACTTCACAGGTGTAACTTTTCAGAAGTTAATGCAACTCTTGGGGGTTGAGTTTAAATTGACTACACCATACCACCCCCAAGCGAACGGTCAAGCCAAGGTCACCAACAGGGAGATTACTAAGATATTGAACAAAACCATTAGCAAGTATAGGCAAGACTGGAGCACTAAACTAAACGATGCTCTTTGGGCATACCGCTCCACATGGAAACTCCCTATAGGCTACTCTCCCTACGAGTTAGTGTATGGAAAACTTCCAACTCTCCCTATCCAAACTAAGCTCCGTACACTATCCACGGCATGTGACCTCAACCTTGACCTTGATCTAGCACAAAAACAAAGGTTGATGACTCTTAACTTGCTAGATGAGAACCGACTAGCTTCTTTGTCATCTAATGAATTGCACAAAGCATTTAATAAACAACATCATTAGGAAAGTTAAGTATCAACCATGAGATAAGGTTCTCTACTAGAACCCCACATATGTGTCACAATGTACCAAATTTCAAACACTATGGAAGGGACCTTACATTATCTATGCAACTTTTCCTTCAGGGGCCATGACCATATATAAACCTGAGAGCCCAGATAAGAGATTGTTAGTCAACATGCAACAAACAAAACCTTGCCACGAGTTTAGGACAACCAGAACACATGCTACCTTTGTAGGTGGGCAACCTTGCTCATTATTTCGGATCTCCTCCTTCCAACTCAGTTATGGGAGAGGTGGACACCTCTTCTAACCATTGAAGGCCCTCATTTCTTTCTAAATTTTTGTTTTACACATTTTTGTTTTGCACATTTCTTTAATCTTTCTTGTTTTTTTTACACCATCGTTCATATTTTTACCATTTCTTTGTGTGATTACTTTATTTTTTTCATCACCCAATAAGTGTTCATGATGGTGGCATGAATAATACCATATTAATTGCTAATGTTTGGGTTTTACCTTTGAAATATGATGTTGATATTAAGGTATGGTTCTTTTGATTAAACAGGTAATGAGTCCATGTTGTTCATGCATCCATTAAATCCTATGGTCTCCCTTGGCTTGGAACTGTACAATCCCTTTCTCTAATAAAATTGCTAACAAATTGGTGGCTAGGTATTTCTCAAACTAAGGAAAGACTCAAAGGATGAAAAGGGTGTGACTTCAAGGGGATTCGATGCAGTTGTGCTGGCTATTCTCTTGAGTTCTTAGGTGCTTTTTCCTTGGGTTTTCTGCCACTCTACCATTTATCAAATATCCGGAAGTTGAGTACATAAAAATAAGTCTTTGCATGGTGTGGTTCTTATGCAAAAAAAAAAGAAAACAAAAAAGAGTGAGAATTCAAAGCACACCCCTTAGACAAAATAATGGACTTGGGCTACACGCACTAGTTATGGCACTGGAAAGACATGTTACCCATGCATAAAGGTTCCCTCTAACTAAGGCCCTTTCTCACTTCCTGATTCTCCATCTTGCTCTCCTCAGAATGGTGGTGAGTTTTTGTAGAGGAATTCTTGTTGCTTCAAAAGGATAGGTTGGTCAAATGTGTTGATGCGAGGTCATTAAATGTGGTTTGTTGAGCCTAGATTTGGAATGAGTTCTACTTAGTCACATTAACCATAAAACACACACAAGGGACTTTACACAACCTTGTTCTTAGGTTTCCATTCCATTCTCTCCTCCCCACCTTTCTTTTCCATTTTTCACCTCATTGCCAGTTTTATCATCAGTCTGTATCTTGGTTGATGCATTGTTTTTCCTTGGTTAATTCTTGTGGGTAAGTTTTTAACTCTTACTTCCAAATGACATTCCTAGAGCCTACGAACTCTTTGGTTTGTGGGTCTGTCAAAGCATCAAGGGCATGAGCCTGCTTTGGGGAGGACCCATTGGCATTCCTTTTTAGTGCATTTTTTAACTTCTTTTCCTTAAACATTTCCTACAATCAACAATTTTTTTTGTTTCATCCCCATCCATGACATCAATTTTATTGGCATTGTTGTTGTTGCTTTTTCTCCATCTTTCTTATTCCTTATCTTTTTCCATCCTATTGCTACTAGAGGTTCGCTTTTAGTCATGGGGGCCTTGGCACAAATTTTTCAATTTTTCCTAACCCTTACACCTTAGGTAGTCACCAGTGTTAAATCTCTAGAATCAATATCTACCATAACCACAACTCAGCCAATGCACTTTACAGCAAGGCGAGGTATCAATTGCATTGTGATTTACCTACCCTTGCTCATTTGTGACTGTGTTGTGTGTGCAGATGGCGATCATACAACAATGGACTGGGCTTGGAGGAAACATTCATGATGGACCGAAACTGGAGCGTTTACGAAAGATGCAAGATTGGTGGTGTGGCTATGGATAAGCAACGGAAGGCGCAATCTTGGCATCGGCAGTAACATGCCTTATTCTTTTTCTCTCTCCTTTTCTTCCAGCTACCAAATAAAGGCTAGATGTCATTTATGTCCAGTGATCACCTCAGTGGTTCTGAACACTAATGCTTTCATGTATTGTATTGTTGATCTGTTCACAAGGCATGTTGAGTCTGTCACCCCATTCCACCGTCAATGGTCATTCAATCAATAATCCCATACCTTCCCAATATTTTGTAAGGAACTCAAGGACGAGTTTTCATTCAATCATGGGGGTATGATGAACTACGATATTGGGACTGTGATATCAAATCCAACCATGCGATGTCGGATACCCGATATTGGGGCCTGTCTCCTTGCCTATAAATAAGAGGTGACACCCTTGGTTGTCACATTAGACAGTTAGTCCCTTAGCTGAACTCTTGCCATTTTTTCCCTCCAAAGTTAGAATTATTTTTGTGTGCCTACAGTAGGAGTCATAGAGTGAACAGATCTTTATTTGAGCATTATTTACCTTAGCACACTTTGTGTACGGCAATAAAGATGAACTTTATGATAAACCTTGCAACATTCATAATAGATTAATTAGTGTTAATTATTATTTAATGCTTTCCTAGTTGATAAATGATTTCTCTCACCCTATAACTCTCTTAGTTAAATACACTCAGTACGATCGCTTCAAGCATGCATGTAGTGCTTAGTGTTTGGTAATCCTAGTAGCGTTGCACTGGTTCAGGATGTGTATGAAAAGTGGGAATGGATACCAACGTTAGGAGTAACTAGAACTTAGTTAATGAGTAGTTAGATTAGATTAGTTACTTAGTTATCTCTCTCCCCCTCCTTACTAGCGTAGGATATAAAAAACATAAAAGCTATAAAAATCATATGCCTCAAGCTTACTTAACCATACGACCGTGACATATAAGTAAGTTTGGGAAGACAATGATTAACCAACCCGTTATTGTTCCACAAAGGCGCATAGGCACTTAGTCCTTGAAATTCAACCGGATTGTGCGTGAAATGCTCATATTCATATGGTTAAGCGTAGGGGTACCCTGTCGCTCATCATTTATATGAATCTTTGTCAAAAGATATCACTTATTGATATATCTATTTGCATTTTATTATATTTATTTGCATGAATAATGGTTTTGCGCTAATGATTCAAGTTATCCTTAAATGTTATGAAAATAATGGTTTGCATACCTATTATTTTTGCCAATCTTTTTTGCTTATTGAACTAATGAATCCTAAAATGATTGAGAAATCCTTGGATTTTAAAGTTTTTATGAATTAGCTTATTACTTTTATTCCTCTAGAATGGAAAGTGGATTTTAATCTCAATTCTTTTGATTGTTTTAAAATTTATTGTTGTATTAAATTAGAAAATCTATCTTATTTTTTAACATGTTGAAAGTAAAATTGTTGGCAGCATTAGCACATGATGAGACGCGATATGCACAAGTCGCGATATCACGTACGCAATATCACAGCCGCTGCGATATCGCATCCCATGCAATATCACGTACGCGATATCATGTCATCCCCTGCGATGTCGCGTACGTGATATCGCTGTCCGTCGTCAAATCTATAAATAAGAGGCAACACTCCCCTTATTTCCCATCCTAGGCTAGAAGTAGGGAAACTTTGGCAATTTGATCACTCCAAAGATAGAATATTTTCCATGTGCCCATAGTAGGAGTCCCCAAGTGAACAGATCTTTATTCGAGCAACTTTGTACCTGAACGCAAGTTGTGTACGGCAATAAAGACGAGGTTTGTGGATAAACCTTGCAGTGCATGGAATATGTTTATTATATGTTATCTCCTACCTGTTATTTATTACCTGCATTAGCGTAGCATGAGTACGACTTGATTACGAGCATTGACGAATGTGTACGGCTAATCAAGGAATCGGCTGCTCATCGCGATTAGTCTCTCTCACCCTCAACTCCTAGAACGCGGGATGAGTACAACTTGATTACGAGCATCTACAGATGTGTACGGCTAGTCAAGGAATCGATTTCTCATCATGTTTAGACTAGTTAAGTGCCTCAGTATGACCACTTCAAGCACGTGCATTACGTGTGGTGATCCTAGTAATGATTAGCGTTTGGTAGCCACAATTGCATAGTTCAGGGTGTGTACGGTAAGTGGGAATGGATGCTGACGCTAGTTAATTTAGACTTAGGACATTAGTTAGAGTTAGTTAGTTTTCTCAACCCTTCACCTCATAGCATAGCAGATAAAACTAGAAAAGACTAAAAAAAATCATATACCTTGGACTTACTTAACCATGCACCATGACAACAATAAGTAAGTCTAGAAAGACAACGAATGATTAACCCCAAGTGTTCCATGGGGCGTGTAGGCATTTAGTCTACGGAGTTCAACTGGATCGCGTGTGCTCCGCTTGTTTCCTATGGTTGAGTGTAGGGGCACCTTGCCACTCATCATTGACACCGTTGCTAGGGACTAAGTGTTTGTGCGCCGAATAGAACATAAGGGATATCACTCACATCGTTGTGAGCCTTAACGAACCTTCGGGTTAATCAAATGAAAAAAATTATATAACGGTAAATTAGCACACCGATAAAAAATGTCTTCTTCTCATAAGAGCAACTCACCACCTAAGGATCATACATGAGACAGTCGACAACATAAAACACATAACCAAAATCAGCCAGTGCCTCAATAATATAAAATGACATATACTCATCCCGATGAGTATATTCCCAACTTTACCTTTATTCTCCATCAAGATGAACAGCTGAGATGGAGAGATTTGCAAGGTAACATTGTGTTACCCCCAGATCGATCAGTCCCTAACATGCTCCCGTGCCTTGGCACAGATTGGTATGCAAGAACTATTTGTTGAATACATTGCGGAAGATTTTGGCATGAGGGATTATTATCCCACAGATGCCCAACGTATGAGGGACTTAAGGCAAGAGAGTCAACATACTTTTCTGAAGGGCAAAGCCCTACACGTCCTTAGCGAAATAGGAGATGAGGAACCCCTTATCACAAGTTCTTTAGCAAATGATGTTCTCCCTCCTAACGATGGTGAGGAGGTTGGGTATCAGAACCTATGATCAACGATACATGTCCCTACTTCTGATACCCGTGAACACCAACTGTTCACAGAGGGAACAACCACTCACGCTAAGGATGGGCACTTTGATCGTCACCACGATCGGGGCCGAAGCAGCAGAAGACAAGATAGGAAACATCGTCATGGCGATGGTTCCCCTTCATCTTCCCCTTCTTCACATCACTCACCCTCTTCTTCCACATCTAGGTGTAGCCACCATGAACATAAAGGTGAGGATAAAGGTAAAAAGGATGAAAGACCTCGACGGGAAAGTCAAGAGAGAGGACAAGGGTAAGGACATAGGGAGAGTAGGGAACAACGCAGACATCACAGGCATCATGAAAGAGACGATCATGATCAGCCCCTACTCGCAACCTGAAGTATGTTTGACATAACAGAGGTAGTTAGGATTCCCACAAGGCATTTAAAAGATAGTTGGATCAAACGATTGGACATGAACAATATCCCATGATTTGAAGGGGGATACAATGCTGATTCCCAAAATCATTTACAAGCATTCCACCACCCTTAACGTATTATCCAAGTGGAACTCCACCACAGCCCATCGAATAGCATCAGCAGTGGCAATACCCACAGTCATGGGGGATGCCACCGCCAACACATCAGTACCCTTACCGGTAGCCTAATCCTAATGGTTATTATGTGCAGCAGCTGATTTCTCCAAGTGACTCTATGAGTCGCTCAACTCCCAACCATCACTACTAAGTTCGAGAGTACTTCAAAAGGACTCCTTCTCCTCCTGGAGACACTCCATACCCACACCATCCTCCTAATCCATCCACACCTCTTCCACTAGCAGTAGTTCCCATAACACCTCCTTCTCCAACAATGCAAAGGGAACTTCCTCCTCAACCGCAGCAACGTCACTTTATGAGAGCTGTAAATATTCAACCTGCTGCTGGTTCTGACAACCGTAAAAAGAGAAGACCCTACTTCAGAACCAAAAGCCCAGAAAAACTCTCGCAACAATAAGCGGTTGAGGCCATGTGCACTCCTCCACCATCTAACACTTTGGAGTACCCTTCAGTCCAAAACCAGAGCTTAACGCATACAGTTATGTTAACGCATACCGTAACTGACTGGATCAAGGTAGGCCACCTTCCTAGGAAACTAATTAACCCTAGGAATCCCTTAATCTATTTACAGATAGCCAGAAATGAACCACATAGGGCTCTTCTTGACTCAAGTTCCAGAGTTAACTTAATTTCACGAGAGATGTATCATGCTTGGAACCTGCCCCAACTTAAGAAGAGCAACATTCAACTAGAGCTGGCAGACCAGTCCATCACCATTCCCTTGGAATTGGTGGAGGACATCATCACCACTGTGTGTGGTTGGTCTTACGCAGCTGATTTCTTAGTGATTGAAGTTAATAACAACGAAGGGGACTTCCCAATTATAATGGGAAGGGCATGGCTTAGTACAGTAGATGCATGCCTTAGGATCCGCGACCTTTCCTTAGAAATTTCTAAGATAAACATTTGTGGAAAGATCGAGAAGAGGAAAGTTCCATGCATCACATACAGTGATTCATCGGGTGATGACATTGAGGGATGCTCATCTCCTCCATGTAGTAGGTGTGCCCTTGAAACTTTGCAACAAAGATGCCTATATGTAGCAACCACACAACCAGTAGTAAACACCCCGTGGTTGATAGCTACTCGAATGAGCAGACAAATATGCATGGAACGAACTGAAGAAACCCATGCCAACAATGAAGGCATAGACACATTGGAATATGAGTGTCGCCAACTTCCATCCCTCAATCTAAGATCATCAATTGGGAGAAGTTGGACACTTCTTAAAAATTCGAATAGGCGCTCATTATTTCGGATCTCTCCCTTTCCACTCAATCATGGGAGAGATGGCCACCTATGCTGATCATATGGGGCCCTCAGTTCTTTTAAGTTTTTGTTTTACACATTTTTGTTTTACAAATTTCTTTAACTTTTCTAGTTTTTGTTTTACAACATCGTTATACTTTTCCATTTTTTGTGTGTGTATGCGTGATCCACCCTATAAGTTTGTCATCCAATAAGTGTTCAAACTAATGGTATGAACTGTTTTCATATTGATTGCTAATGTTTGGTTTTTACCTTTAATTCACAATGTTGATACTAAGGTATGTTTCTTTTGATATGGCAGGCAATGAGACGACTTCATTCGTCCATCCACTAGTTTCTATGGTCTCTCTTGGCTTGGAAATGTATAGCCCCCTTCTAATAAGAACTTTAACGAATCAATGACTGGGCATTTCTCAAACTAAGAAAGGACTCAAGGATTGAAAAGGGTGTGACTTCAAGGGAACTTGATGCTTTTGTGTTGGCCATTCTCTTGGGTGCTTGGATGTTTTCTTCTTGAGTTTTCTTATTGTTCCGATGTTACCCAATTATCGGAAGCTGAGACAATAAAAATAAGAACTCTTTGCATGGTGTGGTTCTCACGCATAAAAATAGAAAACACAAAATTCAAAAAAAAAGGAAGAAGAAGAAAATGTGAGAATTCAAAGCACACCCCTTAGACGAATAAACTTGGGCTATAAGCACTCGTTATGGAACCAAAAGTGTTCCCTCTAACTAAGGCCTTTCTCACTTCCCATTCTCTCCTTTGTTTCGTCGGAATGGTGGTGGCTCTTGGGGGAAGCATTCTTGTTATTCAAGTGGATGGTTGGCCAAGTGCATTGATGCAAAGTCACTGGATGTGGTTGGTTTGAGGCCGGAGTTGGAATGAGATTTTCAAAGTCACTTTAATCATAAAACACACAAAGGGCTATACACCACCTTGTTCTTGGGATTCCATTCCATTCTATTCTCTCCATCCTTCTCTCCATTATTCACCTCGTTGCCGGTCGTATCATTAGTGTATATATTTTGGTAGATGCATTGTTTTCTTTTTGGCAAATTCTTACAGTTAAGACTTTAACTCTTGTTCCAAAGGACGTTCGCAGAGCCTATGGACTCTTTAAATGTGGGTTTGTCAAGGCACTAAGGGCATGAACCTGCTTTGGGGAGGACCCACTGACATTCCTATTTGGAGCATTAGTTAACTTCTTTCCCTTAACATTTTGCAATTAATTATTATTTTGTTCATTACCATCTTGACATCCATTTCACTGTTGTTTTTAGTTGTCCCTTTTTATCTATCTTTCTTACTCCTTTTCTTTCTCCATTCTAACGCTACTAGAGGTTCGTGATTAGTCATGGGGGTACGGGGCCCTATTTTTTTGGTTTTCTCCTAGCCCCGAAATTTTTGATTTTCTTCCTAACCCCTACACCTTCGGTAGTCATCATCAATATATCCCTAGATCCATATTAGCCATACCACAACCTAGCCAATAGAATTACACCGAAGCAAGGTATCAATTACATGATGATTCATTTACCCTTGCTAATATAAGATTGTGTTGTGTGTGCAGATGGCGATCATACAAAAAATGGATTAGATCTGGAGCAAACACTTGGAATGGGGCAACGCTGAAGCAGCTATGCAAGGAGCAAGATCGATGGCATACTTATGGATGGACAACGAAGGTGCAATCTTGGCATTGGCAGTAGCAACACTTCTTTCTCAACTGCCAACTAAGGCCTGATGTCATTGTAATAAGGTGTTCACCCTTATTGTCATGAACACCATTTTTGTCAAGTCAAGTCTTGTAATAATGATCCATTCACATGTCATCCCATTAGTTCCATTTCCCTCAATAATTCCATACCTTCTCGATATTATTGTAAGGAACTTGAGAACGAGTTTTCATTCAGTCATGGGGGTATGATGAGACGCGATATGCAAAGCCGCGATATCGCGTCGTCCCCTGCGATGTCGCGTACGCAATATCGTAGTCCGCCGCCAAATCTATAAATAAGAGGCAGCTCTCTCCTTATTTCCCATCCTAGGCTAGAAGTAGGAAAACTCTGGTAGTTTGATCACTCCAGAGATAGAATTTTTTCCATGTGCCCACAGTAAGAGTCCCCAAGTGAACGGATCTTTATTCGAGCAACTTTGTACCTGAACGCAAGTTGTGTACAGAAATAAAGACGAGCTTTGTGGATAAACCTTGCAGTGCATGGAATAGGTTTATTACATGTTATTTACTACCTATTATTTATTACCTGCATTAGCGTGGCATGAGTACGACTTGATTACGAGCATTGATGAATGTGTATGGCTAATCAAGGAATTGGCTGCTCATCGCGATTAGTCTCTCTCACCCTCAACTCCTAGAAAATGGGATGAGTACGACTTGATTACGAGCATCTACGAATGTGTATGGCTAGTCAAAGAATTGGTTTCTCATCACGTTTAGGCTAGTTAAGTGCCTCAGTATAACCACTTCGAGCACATGCGTTACGTGTGGTGATCCCAGTAACGATTAGTGTTTGGTAGCCACAGTTGCATAGTTCAGGGTGTGTACGGTAAGTGGGAATGGATGCTGACGCTAGTTAATTTAGACTTAGGACATTAGTTAGAGTTAGTTAGTTTTCTCAACCCTTCACCTCATAGCATAGCAGATAAAACCAAAAAAGACTAAAAAAAATCATATACCTTGGACTTACTTAACCATACACCGTGACAACAACAAGTAAGTCTAGGAAGACAACGAATGATTAACCCCAAGTGTTCCATGGGGCGTGTAGGCATTTAGTCTGCGGAGTTCGACCGGATCGCGCGTGCTATGCTCGTTTCGTATGGTTGAGTGTAGGGGTACCTCGCCACTCATCAGCACAATTCTCAAAATAGACCAAAAAACATTACTAAATGTTGTACAATGCACACATTATTTTGTAGATATTTCTTTATAGTAAATGAAAACAAAATTAAAACTCAAAGCAAGTAATTAATGTTTTTTCTCATAAATTTACATACTATAGTTTGCAAGGATGTTACAACTATTGTCATTGTGAAGGCCATGGTATTGAGATTTGTCTTCTTCTCAATGAAAAGTTGTTTGTGAAGAAAAGAAACAACATATTTTAGAAACGAAAATTAATAGTAATTTTCAATAAGCACAAATGAAACCCTTTTCAACAAGTTATCAACCTTTGACAGATACTTTTAAATCTAAAGATGCCCACAAATTCTCTTTGCATGAAGAGAACTTTTCTTTAGAAAAAAATGAGCTTTTTGAAAGGCACTATCAATGAAAGTGCTAATGCAAAAGTATTTTGCTTAGTACAAAGGAAAAAGAAGAGGCCTATAGATAATGATTTCAATTCAAAAACCTATGAAGTATTTCCTTCTCTTTCTACTTCAACTAATTTTGCAAATGCTTTCTCATTAAAAAATGTTTTTTCAACTATTAGTGACATGGATTATAAAATAGATGCTGAGCTTGAAATATCAATGATAGGGCCTCATTTCCCACATCTTAATGTTAGTTTTATTATGAAATATTCAGGGATTTTCTAAAAGGTCATGAGCAAAAAATGGCAAGGAGTATCTTTCAAACTAACATTTATTTCAAGATTTTCTTTTTCTTCAAGAGATTAAGATTTCAGTGCATGATATTAGTTATGTTGGTAAATGCATTTTAAAAAACCACATTATTTTTTCTACTTCACATGAAGTTAATAAAGGAGATGCTTTTATTCTAGTTAATAGAAATTTAACCTAAAAGGTTTTGAATTTTGGCTTCAAAAGCTTTGGAAATATTATTTGGATTACTTGTCAAAATAACAAAGGAGACTTAGACTCTGTAATATTTATGAGTCTAATAATTCAAAAAATCAATTAGAGATTTGAAAATATCTTCTATCTTTGCCTAAAGTTCCTTAGATTATTAAAGGTGATTTCAATATAGTTGAAAGATATTTACAGAGCACCCCTCCTAATATAATGGTACACCCCAAGATTTATAGAAGTTTATAACTCGATGCTACATGTAGAATTGAACCAAGCTAAGACCCATACCACTAGGCTAACACCTCATTGTTACATAATTTGTATTATGATTTGCACAAGAATATCATTAAAGAACTTTCAATTAATGATCAAGGTACACAATTGCTTAATATGCACTTTTTTAATGATTATCAGTTTTCGAGAACATATCACAGTTTTCTAGAACATATCACTATTTTGAAATTTAAAATGGAAGATTACTACATGTTCTTTTGTTCTTGTATTAATTAGAAAAATCTATTATTTATTATAATGGTAATATTAATAAGTTACTCTTTAAGTCTTTGAAAATCTTGAAAAAAGATTCTATCTTCAAAAGAAATCTCATCTCTCATCCTTTGCATAATTACATAATTCATCATGGTATATTAAGTTTATGTGTTTGTTTCTCACGTTCAAAACCTAGGTGTAAACCTAAGTTTAAGCTTGGACATAACGACAGAATCAGAGTTGCAGAATAGATCTACCGAATCCCAATTGAAAACTATGATCCAAAGCAACCCACATTCTCCACCTGAAAAAAGTTTAAAAGAAAAGCTCCAGAGAATTCACTCCCTCTCCAGTGGCAAAGCATTCTTCCCACATGGCAATTTCATCCCTGAAGCCATATCGCTTAGAATATTGCTTGAGCATTTAAGGGCCACGAAAATATAAATTTGAAGTTGATCATTGCGGCACTATTACAATGCGACGGTGAAATGGACGGTTGCAATTCCATATTCACGGAACACGGGATATTCATACATGGTAATCAAAGAAAAAGCTCCAGAACATTGAAAACAAAACTGGCAAAGAGAAACCGAATCGTGCGATATTCTTAGCGCAAAATCCATGCGCCAAATGCAAGAACAACGAATCTGCTCAATGAATCAAACAAAACGGATGAATATTTATTTCTTGTCCTGGGGCGGCTGGGAAGAGTTCCTGCGTATTTTCAAAACCCAAGACACACAAATTGCAGAAGAATCTGACATAAAATAAAAAAGAGGAAAAAAAAGTGAAGTTTGCCTGCGATTCTGCAAAGATTGAGGACGAAATATTCGAGGAAGGAATCGCAGCAATGGAAAAGCTCGAAATTGGCAGCCAGAAAAGCCAGATCCACAAGTTGTGGAGGCAAAAAAGAAATGGTTTCAATGAAAAGCCATCGAAAAAGAAAAACAGGGGATATTATCCTTAAAAGCTTTACCACAAAACGGTTTTTCTCTTTTTTTTTCTTTAATAGCAATGGGCTCGATATACTTTTTTTTTCTAAAGTTTTATGTGCTTCGCTTGAGTTCTTTTTATCGAACACTCTTGGTCCGTTATTATGATTTGCGGGACCCTTTTCCGAGGATTTTCTCTGGTCAAAAAAATCTCATTTTCTTTTTTATAACCACATCCTTGGGAGTGCACTAAGGAACATCTTCTTTTAGGATTGATTGGTAGATTCTTTTAGGACTCAATATCAGCAGGTAGGATTTTACTTCAGCTTGTTATGTCCAAGGTATGGTCATTATAGTGCTGTACGTCGACAATTTTTGGTCCCCCACTAGTGTTAACTAGTGGCATCTTTCATGCTGGAAAATTGTTTACTTTGATGGTCAACCAGAAACATATTAAGAATAAGGTGTTTTTCAATAATTTAAATGGTCATTTTGATGGTAGCTAAACAATAATAACAGTATCAAACAAGTCTAATCGGCTTGTCTTTTGTTTTGTTTTGTTTTTTTTTGGATGTGATACCATTTTGATAAAATGATGGTGGTGACACCTTTGATAGCTATATGATGTTGCATTGTGTGGTTGTAACCAAGGTTGTAGTTATTCTATTTTTATGATTGCCGATAGGTCCCTTAGATAGAAACTTTAAATTAGAAAGCAACCTGCAATAATTGTAATAAAGCAAGTTAACCTTTTAACTTAATAGTTGGAATTTCCTATTTATATCCATTCAAGATTTGATTTTGCATTTGATGGCACACTTGAAAGAGACATTTAAGCTAATGTCAACTAAACAAGTAGTTGTAAGGCATATCGTTGACTCACTTGTTTGCTTTAATGGATGTAATCAAGTGGATAAAGACAATGTGGTGATTATTGTTGTAGTGGTCATTAATGGCTAAAATAAATTTTTTATTAACTACATGTGTGGTTAGGATACTCATCTCTCGACGAAATGTTGTAGTTTTGATACTTGTCTGTTGATGAGACGCGACATGCATAGCGCCGCGATCTCGCGTACGCGATATCGCGGCCGCCGCGATATCGCGGTCTACCGCCATATCTATAAATAAGAGGCGGCACTCCCTTCATTTCCCAATCCTAGCTAGAAGTAGCGAAGCTCTGGCAGTTTGAACACTCCAGAGTTAGAATTTTTCCCATGCGCCCGCAGTAGGAGTCCTAGAGTGAACGTCTCTTTATTCGAGCAACTTTGTAACCTGAACACGAGTTGTGTACGGTAATAAAGATGAACTTGATTGGATAAACCTTGCAATACATGGTTTTATATTATTGTTATTTATTGCTTTCCTAATGCGCACGAGTACGACTTGATTACGAGCATCTACGGATGTGTACGGCTAATCAAGGAATCGGCTGCTCGTCGCAACGCGTGAGGACGACCTGACTACGAGCATTGTGACTGCTTGGTAACCCAGTAGCGTATTTCAGGATCTGCGCTTGGTAATCCCAGTAGTAGTCCAATGTGTACGGCTAGTTAAGGAATCGGCTACTTGTCACACTTAGGCTAAATAGGTGCCTCAGTACGACCACTTCGAGCACTTGCGTTACGTGTGGTGATCCCAGTAACGATTAGCGTTTGGTAGCCACAGTTGCATAGTTTAGGGTGTGTCCGGTAAGTGGGAACGGATGCTGACGCTAGTTAATTTTGACTTAGGACATTAGTTAGAGTTAGTTAATTTCTCAACCCTTTTCCTCATAGCTTAGGAGATAAACTAAAAAATACCAAAAAAATCATATACCTCAGACTTACTTAACCATACACCGCGACACATACAAGCAAGCCTGAGAAGACAACGAACGATTAACCCCAAGTGTTTCTTGTGGCATTAAGTCATTTAGTCTGCGGAGTTCGACTGGATCGCACGTACATGCTCGTATTTGTATGGCTGAGTGTAGGGGTACCTCGCCACTCATCATTGGCGCCGTTGCCGGGGACTAAGTGTTTTTACGCCAATTGAACCTAAGGGATATCACTCACATCGTTGTGAGCTTTAAACGAACCTGCGGGTTAATCAGTTAATCAAGAACATTAATTAATGGTAAAATAGCATACCATTAAGATGGCTTCTTCTCATGAAATCAACTCACCTAAGGGCAATACAAGAGACGGTCAGCCTCATACGCATAACCCAGATCAGCCATGTCCTAAACAATCCAAGGTCACATATAGTCATCCTGATGAGTATATCCCTGACTTTACTTTTATTCTCCATCAAGATGAACAACTATGATGGAGAGATCTGCAAGGTAACATTGTGTTACCCCCAGATAGATCTGCCCTTAACATGCTTTTCCATGCCTTAGCACAGTTTTGCATGCATGAACTGATTGCGGAATACGTTTTGGATGATTATGACATAAGGGATTATCATCCCACAAATGCCCAACATATTCGGGATGCAAGGCAGGAGAGCCAACATTCATTATTGAAGGGCAAGGTCCCCCATGTCATTAGTGAAATAGGAGACGAGGAACCCCTCACGATGGGTTTCTTAGAAAATGATGTTCCTCCTCCTCACTCTAGTGAAGAGGTAAAACATCAGGGCCTTCGATCAACTGTACATGCTATAGGCTCTGATCCCTGTGAGCACCAACTATTCACAGCAGGAACAACCACTCACACTAAGGACGGACACTTAGATTGTCACAACGATTGGGGCCGAAGCAGCCGAAGAGAAGGTAAGAAACATCGCCACGGTGATGGATCCCCTTCTTCTTCTCCTTCATCTCATCATTCACACTCTCCTTCCACATCTGGGCGCAACCATCATGAGCATAACTGAGAGAGTAAAAGTAAAAGGGAAGATGAAATACCTTGACAAGAAAGTCAAGAGGAGTTAGGACAAGGACAAGGACGTAGGGAGAGTAGGGAACCACCACGAAGACATCATAGACGTCATGAAAGAGATGATCATGATGAGCCCCTACTCACAACCCGAAGTATGCTAGACATTAGAGAGGCAGTTAGGATCCCTACAAGGAACTTAAAGGACAGTAGGATCAAGCGTTTGGACATAAATAATATCTCACGTTTTGAAGGGGGATACAACGCTGATCCTCAACATCATTTA